>JADPWL010003290.1:0-220001 GCA_019059595.1 Marasmia exigua | reverse complement strand
ACAGGTTAGGAAGGTTTCTCACAATAGGAAATGTAAGGAAAGGAGGGTGTTTGGTCGCCCCCGAAAGAGGAATTCCACAAAGCTTTTGCTAAGAGTCTGGCGGGAAAACCAGAACCCTATTCTAGGTCCACTTCAACGGTCCCAAAGCTCCGTGAAACTCGTTTCGGCGCTGCGGTACTTGTTAGCTATTCTGTTCAACCACTGTTCCTCCTTGGTTTAGAAAAACTGGGTAATTCTGAAACCAATTAGCAACCGCAGTATCCCAAACTAGCTTAGAGCCCAGTACAAAACTCTATTAGGCCCGAATGCCTTTAAGCTCGGTATGCGAACCGATATCTCACAATTAACCACAAAGAATCTTACAAAGATCAAAAATCACTCAGACACTGACCTTGTCCTATAACACAAGTCGAAGAACCATGTCTCTCGTGAACATGACCGTGCAGCAAGACGCCTTGTGACCAACTGTCCCCGTTTGTCCCCGTTTATCCCTCGGAACTACATTATATAATTACGCAATGTGCATTTTGACGCTAAGGTGCCAAAAAAATAACCCCACGCCTCGCAAGGGCCGACGCTTTGCTTATCGCTTTGCACGTGTTCAAATCGTTTCACACAAAAAAATAGAAAAGGACAGACTTCTCCCAAACTTTAAACTTTTTACAGTTCCTTTGCCAAGCAAAATTGACCAATATCTAAACGTTATAACTCCTTTGTTTTATTTAGGAACTGAGTATATATCTAGATGTGAATAAGCTGTGAAGCCTTTGTCTTTCTTGCGAGATAGGATTCGTACACTCAACTTATCATTTAAACGCATGGCAACTTATTCTACAATTATATCTAATTGCATTCGCTGTTTATAAGCGTCTTAATTAAGTACTCTTAATAGGAGGATCGACCATTAGTCTTTTGACCAGACCTTGTTCCGTAATACATGGATATATCTTTAGAGCTGATTTATTGTTTTGAACTTCCACAATAATTGATTAATAAATATTTAAAAGGTTGAGCTATCTTCATTAAGCGAGATCGCTCTAGGTGGTTTACCTAGTAAACAAACATCCCTTTTTTCTGTCAACCGCTTTCTAATTCTGCGAAGACCCTGCTCTTTTGTCTTAAGCTGCACACGTGCAAGGCCACTTACGGTTCCTTGTGCCTTATGCAAGTTTTAAAGCATCTTTAGTTTTTTTTGTACAATTCAATATTTTGTTTTGCGTGTTGATTTTTAGACTTATGTCTATTAATAAAATATAAGGGGCTTATTGGTATGTTTACTGGTGGTTTGCACCACCACAATGACACCAGTAAAATCCCGAAGAGAGTGGGAAAGGGTACTATCATAGCTCGCCATTGTGGTGATGTTTCCATCGTTGCATGGAAAGACGCCAAACTGGTGACTATGATATCAACCTACCACACCGCCGAGACTTATACTGGATCGAAGGCCGGGAAACCACTAGTGAAGCCTGTATCTGTGAAAGATTACAACAATACAATGGGAGGGGTTGATCTGAAAGATTAAAAACTTTCAATGTATCTGTTGGAGCGAAAGCGAGGAGTGAAATGGTATGTGAAGATGTTTAAAAGGCTGCTGAACGTAAGTATTCACAACGCTTTCGTGATGTACATTAGCTCGTTGAGGCGCCGTAGCATACACGCTTTAACGCATCGTGAATTCCGCTATGAGCTAGCTAAATCTCTGGTGGATGAGCACCACCACAGTCCACTAGCGATTAGACAGCAACTAGGGGAAGTCATGAGGCTCAGGCGGGATGTTGTGCACGAGCCCTTCTACGGTTCTGGTAGAAACGCTCGAAAACGTTATAAAGCTTGCTATCTGCAGAATATTTCCAAACTGGTGCATACTAAATGCGAGACTTGCGATGTGTTCTTGTGCTTTGGGACTTGTTGGAGAGAATGGCATTCTCTCAGCAAGCTGAAGGGGCAAGAATCTCGTGGTCGGTCCAGGTCTCGCATTGAGTAAGCCCATTTTGTAGAATGGTGTGTGATAGAGCAATGAAAGCGAGATTTGAAGGTCTTACAATTTATACTTAATGTGTTCAAACGATCTCTTTCAAAGATAAGGACATGTGTCGCCTGGTACTTATCAGTCAGCCAGATATTACTGATACGTAGCGATTAACACTAGCTTCTGGGTTTCTATAACTTCGCAAAACATTTTCAATATTTATTTTGCATGCCTTGTCAATCATGTACAAATTAACGGGGCTTTGAAACTTGGTCTTCGCATGCATTACCCTCACTCCGACGCATGGCATTCGTATGACCTTGGCTGGTTTTCTTGTTTCTCTAGATAAGTTTTTTTTGCACATTTTTTTTGTTTATTTTATGTAATAAAAATACCTGAGACTTTATATTTTGTTTCTTTTACCCAGTGTTCACACTTCATACATCAACCTAATATAGCTTTTTTCACTATAAAACGACCCTAGGGGTTGTTCATTTAATCATTTGTGGATTCGATTCCTGCTCCGACAAAAATGTTTGTTAATAAAACTTGAAACAAACAAATATTTCCTTGTATTATGGATATTAAATCAGGCACACCCAGACCCAACGTCTGGGTGTTTTTGGTTTCCCCAAGGGAAACCTTTGTTTAGGACCAAGACAATATACTACCTGTGCGGATAAAGAATGGGATCAGGGATGAGGTGCGCGGATAGTGTTCGAGCGAGAAGTGAATAGATGCGCCGCCATTTCTGATCCCATTCTTTATCCGCACAGGTTGTAAGTGATATTATTTAAATTTTTACATATTATTTATTTATTTATACCCAGTGTTCACACTACATACATCAACCTAATCTAGCTTTTTTCACTATAAAACAGCCCTAGGGGTTGTTCATTTAATCATTTGTGGGTTCGATTCCTGCTCCAACAAAAATGTTTGTTAATGAAACTTGAAACAAACATTTCCTTGTATTATGGATATTAAACCAGAAACAACCAGATCCAACATCTGGGTGTTTTTGGTTTCCCCAAGGGAAACCTTTGTTTAGGACCAAGACAATATAAGTGATGTTATTTTTTTTTTTTTATTTATTTATCATATAAAAATACATTTCAAATTATCTTAAAATAATCACGCACTTAAACCACTATGGTTTGTGATAGCGCGACCTGAGTCGATGTTAAAGTTAAGCAAAGTGCATAACAAACAATACACAATTCCTACCTACATAATTTATTTTATTAAGATTTAAGTAAGTGCATCTCATTCAACATTATCGAGAAAGTGCATCTTGAGTTTCTGTTTTAAATTTTAACATATTATTTATTTATTTATATATTACGTAAGACGAAATTTTTATCCTCTCCCACCTAAGTCAGTAATAGTATAGCCATTTAAATATTGATCATCACTATATAAATTGGAAAAAAAGGAAACATGGTCGAACCCCTAAATCATCTTACGTAATAAACGAATCTTACGTCCTTTCCCAAGATCTAATTTATTCCTGTACAAAATTTTATCAAAATCGATTCAGCAGTTTAGGTATGAAAAGGTAACAAACCGGCAAACAGGGGTATATAAAAAATAAATTAAAAATAAAATAGTTATATTTCACAAAGACAGTGACTCCCACACCGGGCAGGGCCTATTTTGATAATTTATTAAAATAATGGCATTCCTTAGGTACTTACATCTGATAAACTGGCGTAAAAGGCGCAAATCTTGAACCCCGCAAGTCATAGACTGTGTTACGGTCGCATTTACGAGTATGACATTAGTAGAATTATTTCCAATTTTTAAAAACATCGCTATCCAGTTTTTTATTTATTTTTTATACGATAATGTCATCATGTTTGCCAAAGAAGACTGTTTCGAGCACGGATCACTATTGGTTTCGAGGCCATCTTTGAATAAAATGAAAAAAATCAGTATTAGTCAAATTCGCGGGCCCCAGATCGTTTTACCTATCCTACTAATATTTTAAGCGTAAAATACTTTTTTTTACATTTTAAATTATCTCGGAAAGTCCCAAAACCGTAATCATAAATAAAAATTCGCGAGTTCTTCATAAGTAGACGAATGGACAACATTTCATATTTTTAACATGTCCATATTGTTTTATTATATGAAAATAGACATAAAATGAACAGACCCATATTTTTTCTTTTTTCAAAATTTGTCCATTTTCATGCATAAAATAATTATTGAAATTCTTTTTATTCTAAATAGACGTAAGCGCCAAATGACGTCATCGGACGGCTGAATACAGCGATATTCCTTTGCTTATCATTGTTTTGATAAAAAAAAAGGTACTACTGTCAAAGGTAAATAATACTAGTGTCAACATTGTCAACGTCATTCATACATTCAACGTTGACAAGTTGTCTTTTTTTTTTTACAGTTACATGTCATGGGTTTGGCATTTCGTAAATTTAAAACTATAATGTGCTAAGCAAAGAAATATTTTACATTCTGCCGTCCGATGACGTCATCTTACGTTTTTAGTTTTTAATTTTTTTCTCAGTAAATAAGCAATATAAAAAATGAATAAATATATATTCGAGCAGAGGAAAAGTAAACAAAGAATTGGTATTTTTTGTTTCAGAGCTTAGTAATTTTGAAATGTTGTCCATTGTACCAAACATTTCATTTTTATTTTCAGTTCTATCGAGATTGTATAAAAAGTTCAAAAATCAGCATTTTTTTATACATTTGATACATATAAAATAAATAACTAGTTATGGCACAGCTTCAAAACACGTATACATTTATCACTGTAGACTAATAACAAGACCTAAAACAAAAGTAAACAAATACAAAAACAAAAATATTTTTTCCGAATAACGATTTTTCTGTCAACCGTATCCTGTTTTCACCTGTGATCACCTGTCGCTGGTCGGCCGGGGGCCCCGGGGCAGCGCGAATTGCGCGCGTTTTATTGGTAAATAAAATTAAGTTTTGAGTATGAAATATCGTGTTTCAAAGTGTAAAATTTATGTGATAGTTTCTCAAGAATGAATTGAATGAAGTGCAAGTGTAATTTGAATCAAAGTGAATGGTGATTTTGTGTAAGTGCGGTTCAAAGTGCATGCATGGAATAAAAATATGTAACCTAAAATTTTGTGGCCGGTTATCAGCGACTAGTAAGTACTTTTAAGATCATATGATGTTTATTACGAGTAGGAAATTTCATAATGATTACGGTGATATATAATTTATAATATTTAATTATACCTCATTGATAGAAAAAACCGATTTTCGAAGATCTAGTCAAAACAAAGAGGGGGGGGGGGGGGGGGGTAAAATACTTATCGTTAGCAGCCATTTTTTTTTGCGGGTCCACCAGTTGACGGGATAGAATAGTGGACTCATACCTGTCTGACAGGAAAGTGACGGTGAATACGCAGGAGCATCCAGCGAGAGAGATACCAATAAAGGCTGCGTGCAAGGCTCCTTAGGAGGCCCAACCTTTTGGAATCTCATTCTGGATCCGCTGCTGGATACACTGTCCAAAAAAAAGTCCACTGTCAGGCTTTCGCTAACGACGTAGTTCTGGTCTTCTCTGGTAGAACAGTGTCAGAGATGGAGAGTCCCATCAACCAAGTTCTGGACAAAGTGGTGTCCTGGTGTAAGATCAACAAACTGAACTTTGCAGCGCACAAAACATCCGCAATACTGCTCACTAAAAAACTAAAGTTCGGCCTCCCCAGTTTAATCATGTCCGGAATTCAGATCTCACTGGTTGATAAGATAAAACTTCTCGCATCAGTAGGTAGTATTTGGGAATTCGAATTCACTTTTATCACTATACCACAAAAAAAGGGAATTAGAATCTCTAATCGCGCGGCGATTGGATTCTAATTCCCTTTTTTTTGTGGTATAGTGATAAAAGTTAATTCGTATTCCCAAATAACTACCTCCTTCCTAATAGTTCATTATCAGCCCATTTAAGTACCCACTGCTGGGGCACGGGACTCCGGTATAATAGTAATCATGTTTCTTTCGCAATAGCTTATTAACTATGCACTCTAGCTCACCTCACTCGTAAGCTCAAAGACCCAATAATTCCAGCGTTTTACAGGTGGATGTGTGTTGCGTTCGTTGAAAAGTTATTTCCTCTGTGTTGATTTAAAATACGGTGACTTTGAAGCTTTAGCTCATTAATATGTGACAAAGGAAATATCAGCTGTATTCAGCCGTCCGATGACGTCATTTGGCCGCTTACGTATATTTAGAACTATAAAGAATTTCACTAATTATTTTTACATGAAAATGGACAATTTTTGAAAAAGAGAAAAAAAAAAATATGGTTTCTGTCTTTTATGTCTATTTTCATATAAAAAAACAATATGGACATGTAAAAAATTATGAAATGTGGTACATTGTGGTCTCATTGGACATTAGAGGAAGCCTTCGAATAACGCGTGGTGGCCGGCTCTCAAACTCCAACTTATCAAGAAAAATTGCCCCCGAAACCTCTAGCCCGTTAAACGATTTTTGTACACCAGGTGCACAAAAATTTTTTTGGCGCGACGCGATGCATGTACACCCTGGTGTACACAAACTCTATGGTCTCAGAGTTCGGTCTGTATTTCCGGTCCGAATCGTGCTATCACATTTTTGCTGCATACAATTCATCCTTAGTTCATAGGGAACCTTTTTTTTATAGACTACAATACGATTCGGACCGGAAATCATCGAAAAAGTAATAATTGGAAAAAAAAATATTTCACGTTGCCATCTTCTGTCAAAGTGAATTCTGACGCGAGTGTTGTGTTTTGTTGTGATGATTTCTCGGCGCAAACGGTGAGTATTCCTATAAGATTATTAGTTAAATTACTGAGAAAATAATGAAGAACCTATTATAAGTATTAGTTTCTGCCAAATTGTTTCGAAAGTTAGTGAAAAAAACCGAGAAACTGTTTCAACCAGGAAAACAATAGTAGGTTGTGCCTCACATTTGGTCAGATTTTGTTGTGAAATATGTTGCGACTGATAAGAAATGCATAAAACTTTATAGTTCTATTATCTAGCTATCGGGAAACCATAGTTTTTTTGTGTAAATTGACTGTTTTCTAACATAAAAGTCGAATGAAACGAAAATAATCGCTTCCATAGTCAGCCATTTTGAAAAATTGCACTAAGTCAAAGTAAGAGTACCGTTAGCACAAACATTTTCGTTTTTTCCTTTTGTAATCCAATATTATAAGGTTGAAAAAGAAACTCCATATTTGTGGCAGAAACAATGGAAACTTAAAATTAATGTTAATAATTTGCAAAACACATATGATGAATAATAATTGTGTGACACATTGGGGTACAAAAAATGTATGCGAATCTGGAGTATGAAAACGCTCTCAATCACTTTTTTTCTTCTAAGTGGCGACTTCTGTGGCTGTGTGCCCAAGTGCGAAAAGAACCGGGTTCGATTCCTGGTTCCGTGTAAATTTTAGTGTGATTCTTTGGCGCATTTATTTTACTGTGACTGTATTTTTTTTCTTTTATTATTATTAGATGCTCGATTACTATTACTTTTCTTATTTTGATTTCTAATAGTTTCTGTTTTACACATTTAGACTTGGCCAGGACTGAGGTCGACCTCGGCGTCAGACCGATCACGGTCGGTGACGCCGAGCCGTCCCTCGAGGACATCCGCCGCAAGGCGGGCTTTGATTATGGGTCTCTCTTTAGAGGGCCCAAAACGCCGAAGCCCGGAAAATTGATCACCTCCACCAAAACGGACGTAAGTATTTATATTATTATATTGAATTATTGGTCAAAAACAAAATTTCACCCCCTGAGTTTATATCCCTCTTTCTATGATACATATATACATAGAATTAAAAAAAAAATCTAATTAACAGCGTAAATATTTTAGTTGGTTTTTCTAGATGTATGTACCTATATAGATTTTGTCTTGGTTTCAGAGCTTCGTAGTCAAACAGACCCCTGACGGTTCACTGCGAGTCGCAGACATGATTGGCGTGAACCAAACCCCAGGTGGTTCTGTTCGCCTTCATAGGCCGAACCCATTACCTCTGAGGTAAGTTTCTTCCATAAGTATAATTATCTGCTTTGATTTTTTTGTGTAACCAGTTTTTTTTATTGTTAAATAAAGAGGTTAACTTTCGATTTTTATAACTATTGTCGTAAATCATGTTGCAATAATATGCAGATGTGCAAAAAATGTGGTGGCTATTTTTGTAAAATAATTGTTTTCATAATGCCTTCTTTTCATAATGCATCAAACAGTATAAACAATAGAAACCGCACGCGGCACCATACCGGCCATACCGCCGCTATTGTTTTTTATCTTTCTGACGAAAACATCTTTTGTTTAGGTAACGCTTTGGTACTAATAAAGGATTAAGTAATTTCTTTTTAAGACTGCGGTATATTTTAAGCTGTTTGTGTAACAGGCATTTAATTATCTAGGCAGGTGTGATTACACATGGTAACATTCTCCATTATTTATATCTATTCAATATATATGTTTAAGTCTATAGTATATTAGTACTCATAAATCAACACAAGAAATATGATTAATGATAAAAAAATTATATTCATAAATAATTGAAAATGTTACTAATAACTTAATTTAAATGGTTTGGATTCATATTAGAACTAGTAAGTGAAATCGCCGATAGGTACATATTACTTATATAGACAAAATCGAAGGAGGCCGCTTAAAATAAATATTATTACAAGAGGTTGACTACATAAATACATTTTTCACAGTGCAAACGTTCTCGAACGTGTTGAGGAAATGGATATGACGGACGAGGAAGTGGAGGAGGTGCTCACGGAGGCGCCGGAGCATGTTCGGCGGTGGCTGCCGGGGATTGCACAACAGGGTCGGGAATGTCGTACTCCTGAGCCAATTTCGTGTACTGCTACGGCAGGAGAAGCCCTTAACGAATGTGCTAGTGTTGCTAGCGTTCACGAACCTAGCAATTCGCAGACTTCGCTTAAGGTTTCTTCTGTTGACGCTGATGTTCGTCCTTCAACGTCGGGGTTGACGGACACAACATCTAAGCCAGTGGGTAGGCGAAAGGACCAAGGCAGCGATTTCGATAGTGAGTTCGACGACGTGTACGACGCCGAAACCGCTACTGGGATCGGTGGTTTGGCAGGTGTAAGGGGACACATTCCGGATGACGCGGAACTAGATGAACCAACCCGAGAAGTCATTCATGCCGTGGAGAGAGCGATGGATGTGAAAGCTGATCGTCTGCTTGGCCTGACGAATAGTTTTGATTGGAAAGAAGACTTTGAGTCGTTCAGGGGTGTTCCTAAAGTTTTTTCAGGTCCATCACCTGGTCCACTTAAAGACTATGATAGTCCCTATGATGTTTTTACGGATATCTGGAGTAACGACATCATGGAGCTTATCGCCCAAGAAACTAATCGGTACGCCAGACAAACCATCGACGCTATGAAGGCCAATGGGACATTGAAACCGACATCTCGTCTTCATCAGTGGAACGACACTGATGCGGACGAGATAGCGGTTTTGTTTGCCGTTTTTATGTACATGGGTATCGACAGTAGGTCATCTCAGCATGAATATTGGAAGGTAAATGGTTACCTTGAAATGCCCAGATTCAAGGAACTTTTGTCATATAATCGCTTTCTTCTGCTGAACAAGTTCCTTCAATTTGTCGATAACTCTGATTCGAGTCAGAACTTATCACATAGCGAAGGGGTTGAATCAAGGAAGTTAGCGAAACTAAAACCGGTGATTTCGCATCTGAGTGCCAAATTCTCTTCTCTCTACAACATGTGTAGAGAAATTTCTATCGATGAGTCATTGACCTTATTTAAGGGCCGCTTGTCCTTCGTCCAAACAATAAGGTCAAAGGCTGCGCGTTTCGGCATAAAATCATTCGAACTCTGCGAATCGCATACCGGCTATCTCTATAAATTTATTGTTTATACCGGGAAAAGCGACAATAGCACTACTGCTGTCGCACCTAGTGTTGATTTAGGCGGCAAGACTACGAAAGTAGTTCTCGATCTTTTGAAGGACTTGGAGCATCGGGGACATTGTGTAACCATGGATAATTTTTATAATTGTCCGTCGTTAGCAAGGTATCTGAAATCTCTGGGATTCGATTGTTTGGGAACATTACGTGTAAACCGTAAGCATGTGCCTGATGATGTAATGGTCTCCGCATCCTATGACTCAACCTGCTCGCCTCGACTAGTCTCGTACTCTTTCCTAACTCCTTAGTCTATACTCTAACTCGCTACTCCCTACGCGAAAAGTTGTATGAAGTCGCGTGTAGAATCGAAGGAATGGAGGTCTACCACTACGGCTCAAATACTGGATCTATAATAATTATGAATTACTATCTAATGCCTACATCAAACCCTAGTATTATAAGCCTGCCGCAAGGAAAACGTAACCCGAGTTTTCCATATAGAAATTGTGATAGTCTAGAATTTAAATTTTCGTTTTTGTTAATTACCTTTCTACTCGTTACTTTAGGCCGTATTTTGTTGAAATAGAAATAGAAGCTGAGATATTAATACCAAATGAGAATTTTTACGCAGTCCGTTCTAACAAGAATATCATATGACAGTCAGTGCTTCAAACTAACTTTTATTGCTTAGTGGAATAGCTTTAAACAAATGAGGATTTTGTCCGACCACGGCCACTCAAGTCTAGTCTTGTCATAAGTCGAGATTTAAATAATAACTGATCCTCCAGTTATAGATATAGCTCAAACAATTGACAAAGAGCTCTTTGTTATCCCCTGTGCAGGTACTTTATGTTTTAATTTGTACGTACAATTTGCTATCTCAATGAGATATTGTCTTATAAATTATATATCCATGGATTAAAATGGAGTTGAGTGAACTCAACTTAGTACCCTGGCACTGTTTTGTGTTTTACCCTTTTGTAATATTTCGTCGACGAATTAGGTGCGGAATTAAATTCGGCACTCTTGCGCTTTTGATAAACGTGTATATAATATTGTGTTTGTCGACCCGAGTCGTAGTACTCGACAATGTCCAACAGCTCCGATATACCTAAGGGACGGGCTCCAGCCTACTAAAAAAATAGAAGTCCTCCAAGTCAATTAAATTAATAAAATGCTGGCGCATATCATTAATTCAATGTAACTCTTGCAAAAGCCTCTAAACTTATTCCCTAGAATATTTAAATGTATTTGATAATAGCTCCACCACTGCGAAGTTATTGTTAGATAAATACCGTTGCCGCGATATCCCTCTACTAATAACAACGACCCTTTGCCTCTGCTTCTCTAGAATCGGTCTAGATCCACGTACACAGCTATCATCACGTAACACACAAATCTTAACACTGGCAACTAATTCCAAATGAATTAGGCTTAAACTTTATCACAAATAAAACGCGCTTTTATAAACTTTTACACAATAACTATCACTTCGCTTCACTAGAATAATCACTAATTTGCCTTAACGTAATGTTTTACGCGACCTAAGTGTGTGTGTACCTATAGCTGCTAATCCCTAGTGTTCTGTACCTGGTCTCAAAGTTTCCACCACGAATCTTTGAGGTGTGTGTGAATGTGGCAAAATTAACCTACTCCTAACGCCCTAGCTGGCGAGAAACCGGGCCTACAGGTTAGGAAGGTTTCTCACAATAGGAAATGTAAGGAAAGGAGGGTGTTTGGTCGCCCCCGAAAGAGGAATTCCACAAAGCTTTTGCTAAGAGTCTGGCGGGAAAACCAGAACCCTATTCTAGGTCCACTTCAACGGTCCCAAAGCTCCGTGAAACTCGTTTCGGCGCTGCGGTACTTGTTAGCTATTCTGTTCAACCACTGTTCCTCCTTGGTTTAGAAAAACTGGGTAATTCTGAAACCAATTAGCAACCGCAGTATCCCAAACTAGCTTAGAGCCCAGTACAAAACTCTATTAGGCCCGAATGCCTTTAAGCTCGGTATGCGAACCGATATCTCACAATTAACCACAAAGAATCTTACAAAGATCAAAAATCACTCAGACACTGACCTTGTCCTATAACACAAGTCGAAGAACCATGTCTCTCGTGAACATGACCGTGCAGCAAGACGCCTTGTGACCAACTGTCCCCGTTTGTCCCCGTTTATCCCTCGGAACTACATTATATAATTACGCAATGTGCATTTTGACGCTAAGGTGCCAAAAAAATAACCCCACGCCTCGCAAGGGCCGACGCTTTGCTTATCGCTTTGCACGTGTTCAAATCGTTTCACACAAAAAAATAGAAAAGGACAGACTTCTCCCAAACTTTAAACTTTTTACAGTTCCTTTGCCAAGCAAAATTGACCAATATCTAAACGTTATAACTCCTTTGTTTTATTTAGGAACTGAGTATATATCTAGATGTGAATAAGCTGTGAAGCCTTTGTCTTTCTTGCGAGATAGGATTCGTACACTCAACTTATCATTTAAACGCATGGCAACTTATTCTACAATTATATCTAATTGCATTCGCTGTTTATAAGCGTCTTAATTAAGTACTCTTAATAGGAGGATCGACCATTAGTCTTTTGACCAGACCTTGTTCCGTAATACATGGATATATCTTTAGAGCTGATTTATTGTTTTGAACTTCCACAATAATTGATTAATAAATATTTAAAAGGTTGAGCTATCTTCATTAAGCGAGATCGCTCTAGGTGGTTTACCTAGTAAACAAACATCCCTTTTTTCTGTCAACCGCTTTCTAATTCTGCGAAGACCCTGCTCTTTTGTCTTAAGCTGCACACGTGCAAGGCCACTTACGGTTCCTTGTGCCTTATGCAAGTTTTAAAGCATCTTTAGTTTTTTTTGTACAATTCAATATTTTGTTTTGCGTGTTGATTTTTAGACTTATGTCTATTAATAAAATATAAGGGGCTTATTGGTATGTTTACTGGTGGTTTGCACCACCACAATGACACCAGTAAAATCCCGAAGAGAGTGGGAAAGGGTACTATCATAGCTCGCCATTGTGGTGATGTTTCCATCGTTGCATGGAAAGACGCCAAACTGGTGACTATGATATCAACCTACCACACCGCCGAGACTTATACTGGATCGAAGGCCGGGAAACCACTAGTGAAGCCTGTATCTGTGAAAGATTACAACAATACAATGGGAGGGGTTGATCTGAAAGATTAAAAACTTTCAATGTATCTGTTGGAGCGAAAGCGAGGAGTGAAATGGTATGTGAAGATGTTTAAAAGGCTGCTGAACGTAAGTATTCACAACGCTTTCGTGATGTACATTAGCTCGTTGAGGCGCCGTAGCATACACGCTTTAACGCATCGTGAATTCCGCTATGAGCTAGCTAAATCTCTGGTGGATGAGCACCACCACAGTCCACTAGCGATTAGACAGCAACTAGGGGAAGTCATGAGGCTCAGGCGGGATGTTGTGCACGAGCCCTTCTACGGTTCTGGTAGAAACGCTCGAAAACGTTATAAAGCTTGCTATCTGCAGAATATTTCCAAACTGGTGCATACTAAATGCGAGACTTGCGATGTGTTCTTGTGCTTTGGGACTTGTTGGAGAGAATGGCATTCTCTCAGCAAGCTGAAGGGGCAAGAATCTCGTGGTCGGTCCAGGTCTCGCATTGAGTAAGCCCATTTTGTAGAATGGTGTGTGATAGAGCAATGAAAGCGAGATTTGAAGGTCTTACAATTTATACTTAATGTGTTCAAACGATCTCTTTCAAAGATAAGGACATGTGTCGCCTGGTACTTATCAGTCAGCCAGATATTACTGATACGTAGCGATTAACACTAGCTTCTGGGTTTCTATAACTTCGCAAAACATTTTCAATATTTATTTTGCATGCCTTGTCAATCATGTACAAATTAACGGGGCTTTGAAACTTGGTCTTCGCATGCATTACCCTCACTCCGACGCATGGCATTCGTATGACCTTGGCTGGTTTTCTTGTTTCTCTAGATAAGTTTTTTTTGCACATTTTTTTTGTTTATTTTATGTAATAAAAATACCTGAGACTTTATATTTTGTTTCTTTTACCCAGTGTTCACACTTCATACATCAACCTAATATAGCTTTTTTCACTATAAAACGACCCTAGGGGTTGTTCATTTAATCATTTGTGGATTCGATTCCTGCTCCGACAAAAATGTTTGTTAATAAAACTTGAAACAAACAAATATTTCCTTGTATTATGGATATTAAATCAGGCACACCCAGACCCAACGTCTGGGTGTTTTTGGTTTCCCCAAGGGAAACCTTTGTTTAGGACCAAGACAATATAAGTGATGTTATTTTTTTTTTTTTATTTATTTATCATATAAAAATACATTTCAAATTATCTTAAAATAATCACGCACTTAAACCACTATGGTTTGTGATAGCGCGACCTGAGTCGATGTTAAAGTTAAGCAAAGTGCATAACAAACAATACACAATTCCTACCTACATAATTTATTTTATTAAGATTTAAGTAAGTGCATCTCATTCAACATTATCGAGAAAGTGCATCTTGAGTTTCTGTTTTAAATTTTAACATATTATTTATTTATTTATATATTACGTAAGACGAAATTTTTATCCTCTCCCACCTAAGTCAGTAATAGTATAGCCATTTAAATATTGATCATCACTATATAAATTGGAAAAAAAGGAAACATGGTCGAACCCCTAAATCATCTTACGTAATAAACGAATCTTACGTCCTTTCCCAAGATCTAATTTATTCCTGTACAAAATTTTATCAAAATCGATTCAGCAGTTTAGGTATGAAAAGGTAACAAACCGGCAAACAGGGGTATATAAAAAATAAATTAAAAATAAAATAGTTATATTTCACAAAGACAGTGACTCCCACACCGGGCAGGGCCTATTTTGATAATTTATTAAAATAATGGCATTCCTTAGGTACTTACATCTGATAAACTGGCGTAAAAGGCGCAAATCTTGAACCCCGCAAGTCATAGACTGTGTTACGGTCGCATTTACGAGTATGACATTAGTAGAATTATTTCCAATTTTTAAAAACATCGCTATCCAGTTTTTTATTTATTTTTTATACGATAATGTCATCATGTTTGCCAAAGAAGACTGTTTCGAGCACGGATCACTATTGGTTTCGAGGCCATCTTTGAATAAAATGAAAAAAATCAGTATTAGTCAAATTCGCGGGCCCCAGATCGTTTTACCTATCCTACTAATATTTTAAGCGTAAAATACTTTTTTTTACATTTTAAATTATCTCGGAAAGTCCCAAAACCGTAATCATAAATAAAAATTCGCGAGTTCTTCATAAGTAGACGAATGGACAACATTTCATATTTTTAACATGTCCATATTGTTTTATTATATGAAAATAGACATAAAATGAACAGACCCATATTTTTTCTTTTTTCAAAATTTGTCCATTTTCATGCATAAAATAATTATTGAAATTCTTTTTATTCTAAATAGACGTAAGCGCCAAATGACGTCATCGGACGGCTGAATACAGCGATATTCCTTTGCTTATCATTGTTTTGATAAAAAAAAAGGTACTACTGTCAAAGGTAAATAATACTAGTGTCAACATTGTCAACGTCATTCATACATTCAACGTTGACAAGTTGTCTTTTTTTTTTTACAGTTACATGTCATGGGTTTGGCATTTCGTAAATTTAAAACTATAATGTGCTAAGCAAAGAAATATTTTATATTCTGCCGTCCGATGACGTCATCTTACGTTTTTTAGTTTTTAATTTTTTTCTCAGTAAATAAGCAATATAAAAAATGAATAAATATATATTCGAGCAGAGGAAAAGTAAACAAAGAATTGGTATTTTTTGTTTCAGAGCTTAGTAATTTTGAAATGTTGTCCATTGTACCAAACATTTCATTTTTATTTTCAGTTCTATCGAGATTGTATAAAAAGTTCAAAAATCAGCATTTTTTTATACATTTGATACATATAAAATAAATAACTAGTTATGGCACAGCTTCAAAACACGTATACATTTATCACTGTAGACTAATAACAAGACCTAAAACAAAAGTAAACAAAATACAAAAACAAAAATATTTTTTCCGAATAACGATTTTTCTGTCAACCGTATCCTGTTTTCACCTGTGATCACCTGTCGCTGGTCGGCCGGGGGCCCCGGGGCAGCGCGAATTGCGCGCGTTTTATTGGTAAATAAAATTAAGTTTTGAGTATGAAATATCGTGTTTCAAAGTGTAAAATTTATGTGATAGTTTCTCAAGAATGAATTGAATGAAGTGCAAGTGTAATTTGAATCAAAGTGAATGGTGATTTTGTGTAAGTGCGGTTCAAAGTGCATGCATGGAATAAAAATATGTAACCTAAAATTTTGTGGCCGGTTATCAGCGACTAGTAAGTACTTTTAAGATCATATGATGTTTATTACGAGTAGGAAATTTCATAATGATTACGGTGATATATAATTTATAATATTTAATTATACCTCATTGATAGAAAAAACCGATTTTCGAAGATCTAGTCAAAACAAAGAGGGGGGGGGGGGGGGGGGGGTAAAATACTTATCGTTAGCAGCCATTTTTTTTTGCGGGTCCACCAGTTGACGGGATAGAATAGTGGACTCATACCTGTCTGACAGGAAAGTGACGGTGAATTACGCAGGAGCATCCAGCGAGAGAGATACCAATAAAGGCTGCGTGCAAGGCTCCTTAGGAGGCCCAACCTTTTGGAATCTCATTCTGGATCCGCTGCTGGATACACTGTCCAAAAAAAAGTCCACTGTCAGGCTTTCGCTAACGACGTAGTTCTGGTCTTCTCTGGTAGAACAGTGTCAGAGATGGAGAGTCCCATCAACCAAGTTCTGGACAAAGTGGTGTCCTGGTGTAAGATCAACAAACTGAACTTTGCAGCGCACAAAACATCCGCAATACTGCTCACTAAAAAACTAAAGTTCGGCCTCCCCAGTTTAATCATGTCCGGAATTCAGATCTCACTGGTTGATAAGATAAAACTTCTCGGCATCAGTAGGTAGTATTTGGGAATTCGAATTCACTTTTATCACTATACCACAAAAAAAGGGAATTAGAATCTCTAATCGCGCGGCGATTGGATTCTAATTCCCTTTTTTTTTGTGGTATAGTGATAAAAGTTAATTCGTATTCCCAAATACTACCTCCTTCCTAATAGTTCATTATCAGCCCATTTAAGTACCCACTGCTGGGGCACGGGACTCCGGTATAATAGTAATCATGTTTCTTTCGCAATAGCTTATTAACTATGCACTCTAGCTCACCTCACTCGTAAGCTCAAAGACCCAATAATTCCAGCGTTTTACAGTGGATGTGTGTTGCGTTCGTTGAAAAGTTATTTCCTCTGTGTTGATTTAAAATACGGTGACTTTGAAGCTTTAGCTCATTAATATGTGACTAAGGCAACACTACGGTCACGTTATAAACAAAATAATGAAGTTTATCAAACAAAAAGAAACACTTAAATTAGAATGCATCTGTCCTGTTTCATCTAACGAGTCAAAGCGACATGGAAATTTGCTACCGAATACAATACGTTGTATTGTTTGTGGTCCGTCGAATTGTGGAAAGACCAATTTAGTAATAAGTTTATTATTGCATAAAAATGGACCAAGATTTCGAAACCTCTATGTGTATTCAAAATCTCTGTATCAACCTAAATATTTATATCTCGAAAAAGTTTTGGATATGGTTCCTGGAACATCATTTAGTAAATACAATCATAACGGCGATATTTTGAGTCCACATGATGCGTTAACTGATTCTATTATAATATTTGACGACGTTGCTTGTGAGAATCAAAACAACATTAGAGATTATTTCGCCATGGGACGTCATAAAAATATAGATTGTTTTTACATCAATCAAACTTACACGAAAATACCTAAACAGCTTATTAGAGATAATTCAAATCTCATCATTCTTTTTAAGCAAGATGACATTAACTTGAAGCACGTTTATGAAGAACATGTTGGGTCTGACATGTCTTGGGCCCAATTTCGTGAAATGTGTTCTTCTGTTTGGAATAAACCATTTAGCTATCTGGTTATCAATAAAGATTGTGACAAAAACAACGGATGTTACCGAGTGGCATTCGACACATTCATATTGGTAGATGACCATACATAAACGACGGTTATATTATTTATCATCCACTTTCATTGCTGATTTGGAGCTGAATGGAATATTTTGAAATGGAGAAAGATATCAAGGAACAAATTGTAAAATCAGCAGCAGCTGTTAAAAGAAAAGTTGAATTGATAAAAGATGCTGAAAGCTACAAACAACAAAACATTAGAGACAATATTTAAACCCATTGTTGATCCCCTTACATTGCTGGCAAATAAAAAAAAATACACTCCTCTTAAGGAAAAAGAACACTGTGAAAGCGTGATGAAAAAAATTAAAAAAGATAATTACCAATCCTCCGAGTATGACAACCAGTCATTTGCCTCTGATGAAGATTATAATGAATCTGTTACTGAAGAAGAGGGGGAGGAAGAGGAAGATGAAAATCATGAGCAATACAAGGATTACAATAAAACTCTCGTTTTATCATCATCTAAAAGCCACAACGTAAGCGAAGACTCCTTTAAATCTCTACATTCATCGCCTAGTCTCAAAAACCAATCCATGTCTTGGTCAACTTCATCTGAAATGATGAAAGATGTACCTTTTGGTGTCAGAAATGAACGCGGTAAATTATTAATAGGAAAAACACGCTTGTTTGATGATGGTTGCATCCTTAAAATAGGAACACTAAGTTTTAAAAAAACTGATGGTTTACAAGAACTCTTGTATAAAAAGAAACCGAATTTAGATGTCGTCACAGACGATGATTTACAAAATTATAAAATACTTTTAATAGAAACTAATGCACACCGACGTAATTGTAATCCATTTAAACCTATAAATAGCAACAAAGGGTTTAAATATATGAATGTAATTAAACCATTATTTAAATTCTCTCGAATTCCAACTACAAGTTTAGAGAGTATTTCTCAAGGAAAAGGTATTTCACTTTTGAAGACAGTAAAGAAAGACACTGATTTAGTTTACTGGGATGATCCAAACGAGTTAGTGGAACGTTTAAAGTTACTACTTGCATCTTGGGACAGCAGGTAACACTGGCGTTAATAACGAAATAATTTCAATAATTTCGGAACTGCATGAAGCTGGTATCATAAATGTAGAACTTATAAAGAACAAATCAGGAGAATTGAGCAGTATTCTTAAAGCAGTCAACCCATCAAGACAGCCATGAACATAGACAAGTTTGGTCATCATGTCCATAAGCGTTTACGATTAACAGAATACATTGAAAACTTCAACGATACATTGGTGAAATCTAATACAGGACATTACGATTTAAAATCTTCTAAATTAAAAGGGTTATCATATCCAACCGATGACGATGAAGCAGTAAGCAAAGCTTATTTGGACAAAACGGTTCAAGAATTGAGGAACGAAATTAAAGAAGTGAAGCTTGAAGTTAAATCTTATTTGAAAAACTTGGAAACCCGTACATCGGAACATTTGAATAAATCATTTTATTCAAAGTCGGAAATAGACAATCTAATCCAAGTGCAAATAAACAAAAATGAGCAAAAAGAACATAATTGACGAACTCCACAAAGCCGCCAGAAGAAATTTCCCACGTCGATGCACAGTTATAAAAGGAATTGATGACTTATGGCAAGCCGACCTCATAGATTTACAAAAATATTCACAGTTTAATAAGGGATTACAAGTACATATTAGTTGTGATAGATACTTTGTCAAAGTATGTATGGGTTGGTCCCATAAAATTAAAAGATAAAAAATGTGTTACCGACGCAATGCACCAGATATTTAAAAAATCATCTAGAAAACCTAAACATTTACAAACAGATTTTGGCAAAGAGTTTTATAATGATATTTTTAGCCAACTTTTAAAACAATATAATGTGAAGCATTATTCTACTTATTCTGTGAAAAAAGCTTCTATTGTAGAGAGAGTAATACGCACGTTAAAGTCACACATGTTTAAACTTTTCAGTTTATACGGTTGCTATCGATGGATCGGTAAATTATTAAATACTGTTGTAGATAACTATAACAGCACTACTCACCGTATAACAAAATTTAAGCCCAATGATGTTAATAAGACAAATGAAACGGTTGTAATGTGTAATGTTAGCAAGGCTTATAGATATCGAACTCACTTAAAACCCAAGTTTCAATTAGATGATAATGTACGTATAAGTAAATATAAAGGAGATTTTTACAAAGGTTACACTCCCAACTGGTCAACGGAAATATTCACAGTAGTAAAGGGTAAATGATACTAATCCGCCAACTTATCATTTGCAAGATAAGCATCAGCAAAAAATATTAGGAACTTTTTATGAGTATGAATTACAAAAAACTAAATTTCCGGATATTTACCTCATTGAAAAGATTATCAAAAGAAAAGGTAATAAATACTTTGTGAAATGGCTAGGTCTCAGTAACAATGAAAACAGTTGGATAAACAAGAACGAGATAGTTTTGTAATATAAATATATTTTTAAAATTAATTCTACTCATTAAGATTCTATATCAATGAAGAAGGGAAGTGGTATTATTGACAGCGTAATAAACAATCTGCCGTTTGAGCTACATTTACCTGGATATCAATTTTGTGGTCCTGGGACAAAGTTACAAAACCGTTTAAAAAGAGGTGATAGAGGTATAAATAAGTTGGACGAAGCTTGTATGTACCACGATATTGCTTACGACGACTACGATTTAAACGTTCGAAGAGAGGCTGATAAAAAACTTTTGAACATGGCTAAGAAAAGATTAAATGCAAAAGATGCTAAGAAGGGTGAAAAAGTCGCATCATGGATAGTAAAAAATGCCATGAAAGCAAAACTCAAGGCAGGTGCTGGTGCACGTTCATTTATGGCAGCTGTAAAAAAAATAAAATCTCAACTTAAAAAGTTAAAAACCAAAGGCAGTCATACAGCTATTAAATATGCATGCGCTGCGGCAAAAAAAATATTTAAAAATAAAAAAGGAACTCGGTTGCCTCGCTGTATTCCTTTACCGAAATGTGGAGGGCTGTTACCTTTAATCCCCATCTTTGCGGGCTTGTCGGCTTTGGGTTCTTTAGCAGGTGGAGCAGCAGGTATAGCAAAAGCAGTGAATGATTCTAAGGCCGCTCAGAAAAGTCTTCTAGAGTCTGAACGTCATAATCGAAAGTTGGAAGCGGTGGCTCTTGGCAAAGGATTGTACATCAAACCTCATAAAAAAGGCGCGGGCTTATATTTGAACCCTTCAAAAAACTAGTTGAAACGGCTGCCGAGACGTGCACTGACAGATTTAGACATATTAGAGCATGCTACTGACATTCCATATTTCCGAGGAGTATTTATGAGAGATACACTTCCATTGAAACCAAGAAAAATAGAGTGTGCGGTACTAAATTTGGATAGCTCTGATAATCCAGGAACACACTGGGTAGCCTACGTCAAACAAAATGATTACTGCGAATACTTTGATAGTTTTGGTGACTTAAAGCCTCCATTAGAATTAGTAAGTTATTTAAGAAACATGTCAATTAGTTATAATTTTGTACGATATCAAAAGTTTGGTACTATGAACTGCGGACATCTTTGTTTAAGTTTCTTAAAAAACTATTGGAAAAATCATTTAAATAATGAATAAAATAAAGATTTTCTATTAGTACAAACATGTCTTTCACTGTGTCGATAACTGGTAGAGACGCTTCTTCAATAACAAACTACTCTCCTACATTACAATTAAATGAGGAGTATGAGTGCGGTCTACTGTATTTTTCTACATTTAACTCTATTCCTAATATAGATGAAAGAAACAATAAATTTCATTACGGAAATGATGGAGTAATCATAATACCCGAAGGATCGTATGAATTACAGGATATATGTGATTATCTTCAAAATAACATAAAAAATGCCACATTGAAATTAACTGCCAATAACAATACTTTGAAAACGAGTATTTTCTGTTCAGAAGATGTTTACTTCGATCATACAGATTCGATTGGTAAAATCTTGGGTTTTGGCCTTGAAACTGTAAAAGCTAATATAAAAATGGAGTCTCGGTATCCAGTCAACATTGTGTCAACAACAATCGTTCGCATCGAATGTGATGTTGTGAGCGGATCATTTGTGAACGGAGAAGCAAGTCATATAATTTACGAATTTGTGCCAAACGTACCACCTGGTTACCGAATTATTGAAATACCTAAAAACTTAATTTACTTTCCTGTTAATCAAAGATCAATAAGTGCTATTAATATAAGACTGTTAGACGGAGAAAATAAAGAAATTAACCTACGCGACGAAGAGATACAGCTGTATTTACACTTTAAGAAAAAATGTTAAATTTCAATAAAAACCCAGCTACTCTTCAAAATCAAATCAGTTCTAAGAGAACATTGCATAAAAGAGCACCACCACAGTCTAAAAAGAAGCTGACCAAAAATAACAAAGCATTTTTGAAGACACTTGGTTTGATAAAATGAACGTTTTAAATGTTACTCAATCTCCGTCATACGATAACAGTATTGAAAGTTTTGAATTCCATTCGTACAAGCCATATGTGACAAGTTTCAACAAGAACGATGAAATACGCATACCCATTAATCAGCAAGACTTGTACGTGTTACCTGCTCTCAGCAGTTTGTATATTGAGGGCAGAGCCGATGTGTATAAACACAACACTACTACAAAAGAAAAGGAAAGAGTATCAAATGTGCATTTTGTTAATAATCCAGCATTATTTCTATTTCAAGACATTCGTTATGAAATAAACGGTATAGAAATAGATAGAATAAAAAATGCAGGCATTACAACCACAATTAAATCTTATCTATCATTAAATGATAATGAGTCTAAATGTGCAAACGTTTGGGGCTGGTCTCCTACAGGTATATCAAATACCAATAATGGCGTATTTGCAGCCTCTATTCCACTAAATAAAGTATTAGGTTTCGCAGAAGATTATGAAAAAATAATTATGAATTGTAAACATGAACTAGTTCTTTTAAGAAGTAACACAAATCTTAATGCTTTGAAGTTAAATGCTGGCGAAGTTGTACAAGATATAATAATAAACAAAATTGTCTGGCGAGTTCCACATGTTAAAGTATCAGATCGCGAAAGAATTAATTTGTTGAAACACTTAGAAAGAGACCGAGCAATAACAGTTGCATTTCGTAATTGGGACTTGTATGAATATCCATTATTACCTAAAACCCAGAAACATACTTGGTCGATTAAAACTTCATCACAGATTGAAAAACCGCGAATGGTTGTTATTGCTTTGCAAACGAATCGTAAACAAAATGCTACTATGTCAATGGCAGAATTCGATCATTGCTCAATACGGGACGTTAAGGTTTTCCTAAATTCAACTTATTATCCATACGAAAGCCTGAATATTAGTTTCTCGGAAAACAAATATTCATTAATATACGAACAATATGCAAGATTTCAACAGTCTTATTACGGACGCCGAGCTGAACCGTTGATGGGTTTAAAAGAGTTTAAAAATATTGCTCCCTTGTTCGTTGTTGACTGTTCTCGACAACACGAAACCCTGAAGGGATCAATCGACGTACGTGTGGAAATAGAAGCCGATGCAGAAATACCCGATCAGACCGCTGCCTATTGTTTGATACTGAACGATTGCATGTTTGAATACAAGCCTTTAAGTAATATTGTAAAGAAACTATCATGAACAGCAATACGGTTATTGTGGACTTACAAGGCTTTAAAGATCGGAATAATGAGTTTATAGTTAAAGAACTAGCAGTAGCCACACAAGAACACACCCAACTATATTTGATCAAACCTCCATACCCATATTCTACCTTAACTGACAAGGAGAAGAAAAATGTTTTGTGGACAGAAACGAATAGAGGATTTCGATGGAGTGAGGGTTACATAGACTATAGAGAATTTAGAAGAATTATTAAACTCTATTTGAAAGATTGCAAAATTGTAGTGAAAGGCGAAGAGAAAACCGAATGGGTAAAAGAGCTATGTAACCATACGAATGTAATCGATATCAGTGGTAAGGGCATACCTAATTTAAAGAAAATAAGTGAAATGTATTGTAATGGTGTAATATCATTTAATTGTTTTACTCATAGAAATAACAAATATTGTGCGTTGAAAAATGTATTGTGTATTAAAAAATGGTGTTTAGAAAATAAAATTACTGTGTGACTTTATTGATAAATAAATGTACTTAATAAAACTTTCAATGTTTATTATTTCAAATCCTTATCTGGGGTAGGGAGAAGTCAAAACCAAAATAATTTTTGTTTACTTATTTATTAATATTATATAAATAGGTACATGATTATTCAGTATTAACTAGACATAAACTTTAACGTAATATTAAATAACTAAAACAAGAACAATATACATATAAATTTAAATATCACTACATAGTCTTTTTGAAATTTTTTTAATAACCGTCTCTGTCATATCATAAATTTCATCAACGGGTTCAGTAACCACGTACTGCGCACTGAGCACTACGTTGCTCTCGCTGTCTTTGCCGTCATCCAGCTCCCACGCCACCGCAGAAGAAGGCTCACTCGTCAAATCGCAGACTCTTATCTGTATGAGTCGCAAGCCTTTGATCCGCTCTCTGTTGACAACGTACGATGTAGCACAACGAGACTTCTTTTTTGGAGGCTCCGCCTTTCGCCTGACTCTCTTTTCCCGCGAAATCTGGAGGGAGGGAGGTTCGACAATTTCGCTCCTATCCGCTATCTCGTTACATGCTTGAGTTAGTCCCTCCCAAGGATCGTAGGTATATTGTGATAGCATAATAGGCGTATCGTTGGAGCTCTGCATAGTCTGGAAGATAATAATTAAAAAAATATTAATAACATTTTTCTTTTAAATGTAATAAATAATTTCAGATAACAATATTCAGTACTCAATACTTACAATTAATGTATCGATCACCGGTCTGAACTATAAGAGAGTTATTTAAATAATGAATGATCATCTTTTATTTTCAAATGGTAGCTATGTACTTATTGAATTGCACAATAACCTACTTATGAAAAATGAGTCGCGGTGAATTCACGCACGCGCATAAACACGTGCAGGCATGCACGCGGCTGCATTGGATGCGCATTCTCTTATTGAAAATTATCTAGGTCACAAAACTTTACAGCCAAAAAAACGGTGCAATAATCTCTAATCTATATGCCCTAGCTATGATCGAACATGGTAATTCTAACTTCTCTAGACGGCAGAGAGCATCAAAATTATATCATGGATGATTTGATTGCCTAATAAAATCAGTACAGGTTAAATAAATAAAACAAGTAAATTTTGAAACAATTTTTTATTTAAAATGTATTTTAATTATAAAATAATGTTACAATCTAAACTAAAAATTAAATTGTTATATTCCTACTATCTAATTTAAATTGACTACTACAAATATGTGTCCAGTCTATTTAATTTCTTTTAAAAAAAAGAGGATTTATGACCCCAAGCCAATGTGTTAATATTATTTTTTAATAAAATGCGTTTGTCGTCATTTGATGACAAAGCTACTTTATCAACAGATTGGGTAAATATTTGGTGTTTGATAGACTTAAAAACGATGTTCTTTTTACGTATAATTTCATTACGCAATAAAACATTATTGTAATCATCAAATACCAAATTTTTAACGACGGGTTTTTTTATACCCTTTGCCTTTTTTATTTCTTTGTTTTCTGTTTTAATACAATACAATTTGGACCTTAAGCCAACAAATTCTCTTATAAGCTGTCCCCCTAACTCATCTTTAAATAAACCAGGAACCTTTTTATTCTGAAGTTTAATACCGTACGCGTTATTTTTGTCGAAATTACTTGTATCAAAATAAGAGTGAAACCTCAGTTTTAAGTCTCTATAAATATCTTTGGTATGTATGGAGTAGAGAAAACTATCAGTATCGGTGTAGCATAGTTTTAAATTACAACCATAAAAGGGTTTCATTACAGAGTAGTGAAAATTATACATATGAGTTTTGGAAACTTCTAAAACTGTAAATCCTATGTAAATAGGTTTGTCTAGGATTATTGACTCTGGCTTCATTTGAACTGCAACGAAATTCTCCGAAAAAACAGTTGAACTATGAAAATTAGGTCTGGCTATCAATTGCTCGGCAGTTAATTGTTTTTTCGTTATGTTTTCATTATCCACCCACTGATTAACTAGTCTTACATCTAGCCGTTTTTCTGGATCCTCCAAAGTTTTTCCAAATATACTATTATTCAATAATTTGAAAAAATCCTGTTCGAATGTGGAAGTTGCTTTTTGCCGTAACTCTGTATTTAAATCAATATATTGCTTTAAATAAGGGCTTTGCTTAAATGTTATTACCCTGTGAACTTTCTTTAATTTTAACCCATGATTTAAACATGTTTTTAAATGTATATAATGGATAACGTAATTAAATTTATCATATAAGTTCGGTATCAATTTTGATGTTTTAGACCCGGGTGGCGTAAATTTTTGGGGGCAAAAAGGTAATTCATTGTGTAAATTATGTAAATTTTCTGGATATTCTAAATCAACTTCCAAAATAAAACCTACCTCAGAGTCGTCTGGAGTGTTCAAAACATCAAAAATATTAAATTCTGATTCATTTAATATTCTAAAGTCAGAATGAGGTAAATACGAGCACATAGCGTAACCGTACAAATTATTGCAGTCTATGTAAAATAAGTAGTTGTCAGGTGAAGAGGGATCATAATCACTCAGGTACTGGTTGTTTGCCCTTGCATATCTAGTTGGACATAGACATATACCTCCGCGGATACCTTTCTGTATAATACGTATTATCTCTAAGTCGTCAATAAGCTGAAGTTTTACCTTAGTCTTCAGAAGCATAGCATCAAAACTCAAACTTGGAGCCGTAAGATAAAAAGATGGATCCAAATTGTAATTTAATTTACATGTACGACGAAAATTTTCAAAGATGTCTGCTAACAAAATAACGTCTGATTTCAAATATAAATCTGTGTATTCGCCAAGGTTGTTTAATTTAAACGTTTTCCAAACTCGTTCCGCGTGTTCATAATCTGACTCTGAAATACTACATTCAGTTAAACTACTATAAAAACATTCACGCGATGGTAATTTTTTTTCTTTAAATGATTCCCAGTTGGTTATGTATTCATACGGATACACTCCTTTTCTTTTTAACAGTTCAAACTGTTCTTTAATTGGGAAAATATTTGATAAATGCTGAAAATCTTCGGTGTTTAAGCTAGATACTAATTTATCGAGGCTTGTGCCTAAAAACTTAAACGAATCCACAAAGCGCACTGCCATATAAGCATTATCCTCACTTGTAAAATATTTAGTGAACGATATATAGTTTTCCTTGTTTTTAGCTATAACTTTTATTGGTCCCGATGTTTGTCCTAACTGAGATATAAATAAGTGGCTGTCGTAGCCAGACAAATTGTGAAAAAACACTGGTACGAATTGAGGTAAGCGATATTTCAGATTGCAATACGAATGTGCAGCGCCGCGATATTTCCCCGTAAGATGGCAGTGGTCTCTAACTCTATCATCAAATAACATTTGATTGCAAAGATAACAGAATTTTGTTGAACAGAAAGACTCGTTTTCCTCAGTAGTCATTTTTTTCATTGGCATTGTTTTTTTATAATATTGAAATATTTTAAATATATCTTGTTTAAGTTTTTCAATAAATATCTCTACACAGTTTTTACCACGGTAAGACACGTAACGATTTAAGGAACTATCATATGAGCATACTACATAATAAGCAAATGCAGCCGGAATATGTTTTTGGAATGTTTCCGTACAAGTTGAACTAGGGCCGTCCAAACTGACCTGCAATAATGACTCAAAATCCGCGTAAATTACAAAAGGCATGTCTTGCATTTTTTCATAATTTTTAAATTGAATGAGTGAGCCCCGCTTCGGCAAAACAGTTGCGACACCACCACAAACATGAGCATCGAATTTAGGTTCATTATCAAAAAACATCATACAATCGTCACAAAAAAATATTTTACTATGGTGTTTAGTTAGCTGAGATCTCATCAAACGGCTCAAGTTTTTTATCAAGCAGTAATGTGTAAGAATTCCTTTTTCAATGAACAGCAAATTTATATGGTTTTTTTTCCTACTTTGAGTGCGATATAGGGGTCCAACTATGCTCGTTTTATTTTTAAGTCCATACACATTAACACTAATACTAGGATTATTTCTTTCAAATGTTTTAATGTCGGTAAAATTGACTGGAAATGACATATTTCTTATATTTAGAACGCTCTTAAAATGCGGATAAGACGAAGTTCGATGTGCATTTCTTTGAGCTGGGAATAGAGCAGCCATTATACTCCACAGAAAGCAAAATTGATCTTTGTTCTGAATATTAATGCAAGCCCGTTTGAGTTTCAAAGCTTGCGGTAAATCAATAAATTTTGATGCTCTAAGAGGATTGTACTTATTGATATTAATTTCTAAGTATAAATTACGTAAAAATAACCAACCGCTATCGCGTTCTTGAAATTCATCAATTTTACTAGATAAAATACTCAATAATTGGGTAAAAATTTCCTCAAAATCAAAACCTTTATGTATAGTGATGTTTTCTGTAGCAAAAGATTTAATTTCACTACTGTCTTTACTTTGAAGACTAAATTCGGCAAATAGTTCAAAATTGACTTTGATACTATTAAAAGTCAATTGTCGCGCTTGTAAAAGCTGGTGCAGGCGCGCGCGCAAGCCGCGTAAAAATTCAAACGGCATCTGCGTTTCCGCAGCGCTATCGCGCAGGCGATACGAGGCGATTCGATTACGGAACGCGCTACATATTTTTTCTATACCATCACTTAATTCGATAGCGGAGTTATTTTTATGTAATGTACTTTTTAAATGAGCAGAAAAAACATTACTTCTTACAGATACATCACACACTGTGCAATATATCGACCTTTTCGACATTTTGTAAAACTGAGCAAAACTAAAAAAGATAATAAATAGGCTGGACACCGGTTAGAATAATCAAAAATAATCTAATAAAAAATGTTAATATATTAAAAAAAATACAATATAAAAAAAAAGTTATTTTTTTTTGTCGGCGAAGAACGTCCCTTCTTCAACGAAGTCCCTGCGGGCACGTTTGATGAACTGGCGCAGTAGCTCCAATTCATCAGCCTCGGAGTCAGTCTGGTACTTCAACGACAAGACTGAGTGTTGCCAACGATCTTTGGGTTCCACGCACTTTATGTCGCTGCTATTGTACAGCCGCAGCTCTACAAATAGGTCGCCCGGCAGCGAGGCAGTGCGGCGCAGACACCCGTCGGCCACGCGACGCGTCAGCACGGACTGGAGAGGGTTGACTGGCTTGCGCGTGCGGCTGGCTTTGATCTCCTCAGCCTCGTCGTCGAAGTCTAGTTTCCACCCGGCAGGTCTTCCTCGTTTAGGAGCA
This sequence comes from Marasmia exigua, assembly GCA_019059595.1. Lineage (NCBI taxonomy): Eukaryota > Metazoa > Arthropoda > Insecta > Lepidoptera > Crambidae > Marasmia > Marasmia exigua. The sequence goes on along the minus strand of JADPWL010003290.1, from coordinate 190,552 downwards.
GGCTTCTTCACCGTTTTATTTGTGCTGAAATCAAGAAATGGACCTCGGTTAAAAATAAATAATAAATATCAGACAAAATCACATACCTACATTAATCTGATTCTGTGATACGCAGCTTAAGGGTTTAAGGTAAATGAAGGTATTATAAATTTATCTATTTAATGTTAGGGAAACACACAGTACATCTAGAGTTTACATTACAATTTAAGTTAAGTTTCCACTTATTCAAATAAACATAAATTAATTATTAATTATAATTAATATATTACTATCCATGAAATGTTAATAAACTAACACAAATATTGAAATAAACAGAAACACTTATCACATAAATATAAATTCTGAGTTGAGATCGAACCCATGACTCAGGATAACCATTAAATAAACTGTTAAAACTTACGGTAAATTCGATTCCTCGTCGTCCGACTCGTACACCGACTTCTTTATCACTTTTCTTGGTCGTGGGTCTCTCGTCGCGGATCTGTAATTTTAGATGAAATATTAATACATTAAACTCTAAGCTGAAAGGCAATTGTAATACAACATAAAAAACCATTGTGAAAACTCACTTTTTATTCGAGCTCTCCTCGTCTGATTCATACAACTGTTTCTTGGTCAGGTTTCGTGATCGTTGGCTTGGTCTATAGAAAACAGAAAGATATGTTTTGAAAACTCATAATCGTATATTAACATTGTAAGAGTAATAATTGAGTAATCCAAAGCATTCGTTAATACCCACCCACCCGCATAGGATAAGCAAGTCACTGTATTAACTGTTTAGGTACTTACGGTTTGTTGATTGTTTCGTCTTCAGAACCAAAGTCCTCCTTGTTGAGGACTTTGCGCGATTTAGCGGCGGACTTGGTTTTATAATATTCAACGTCCGACCTAAAACAAGACAAGTGGTTAAGTCACTAAAATAGTTAGAATATAAAAAAACACACAAATAAAGTGAATAATAGATAAAACTTACGAACATTATTTCTACGCAGTGGATCTTCGTGGTTACGGCAAAAATAGCACTTAAAGGTGACGATAGGTAGGTAGTAGTACCCCGGGCTTCGAAGCGTCGGCTTTGAGAAGATGACGGCGAAGATGACGACGAAGGTTATAGGTACTATTACAACGGGGCAGCACTGAAGTAATGATATTTTATTGATTGAAAAGTCTCAATTTATTTAAAAAATATTGAATGGTAAGCAATGAGGCGCTCAACATTTGTTGTACCTATAGCATTACTTTCAATCAATACAACAAAATGTAGGGCACTCGAATCAACCAGTAAACAAAATGTTACTAAAACCATGAAAATGTTGACCAGCGCTGAATAAATATTTTTTCTAAGAGTTAGCAATTACGGAAATGATGCTAAATACAATTTAGGAAAATAAATGTAGGTACTTACCACCTATCCCGTAGGTCTTGTGTGTAATAAATCTATTAATTTATAACAGGAAATCCTTAGTTTGGGAATGCTTATTAGCCACACATTTTTTACTATCACAAGAGTATGAATTAAATAAAAAATACATAGAGGGAAAAACATTGTTCATACTTTAGTTCGGGGTCAGGTATACTCCATTAACATCTTTACCATATGATTGTTTTTATACCACAAGGCTATAAATTAACATGACATATAGGTAGCGCTGCCAACCTTTAAACCCTTCCTTTCCCTCATATTAGGCCTCCGGTAACCTTACTCACGCAGCGAAAACACAGCACAGTGCTGCTTCACGCCGGTTTTCTGTGAGACAGTGGTATCACTCCGGTTGATCTGGCCCATTCATGTCAAAGCATGGCTCTCCCACGGAACGGAACGGAATGTTGTTTGCCACAATTATTATTATACCACCAGAGTATAAATAAAGAAAATTAGGTAATACATTGAAGTTCACAATTGAGAGAGCCACGCTTCGGCATGAATGGACCGGATCGACCGGAGAGATACCACAGCCTTACAGAAAACCGGTGTGAAGCAGCGTCTGTGCTATGTTTCGTCGAGTGAGTGAGGGTACCGGAGACCCAATTCGGGAAACCAGAGGGTTTCAAAGGTTGGTAGCACACCGATGGTGTTGCGGGTGTCCATGAGTGGCAGCTATTGCTCGCCATCAGGTGATCCGTCTTTCCATGTGCCACCTATCACATAAAAAAGTGGTGTACGTAAGTAGCGATGACAGCACAGTGAGTATGCGTACGAGTATGTGCTCACGTCTACCAATAAGTCGGTGGTAAAGGGAAAACATCGTAACATATCTTAGTTAGGGATCAGGTATACTCTCCTCGACAACCACCTGTGACCCAGTGGCTAGTGAGTCGCGCTCGGGGGGACGGCTGCGCAAGAGGTCTTCGGTTCGATTCCGGGGTCGGGTTAAACATTTGTACCTGAGTGTTTCTGTCATGAATTTCTCAGTGTCAGCCCGGAGTCTGGAAGTTTGGCGGTCTGGTACCCCCGTGCCTTGGAAAACACTTTAAGCCTCCTGCACCCAATCCTCTCGGGTCGTGTCAGACCTGCTGTCCCATCGGAATATGAGCGTAAGGGTATTCCCTTACGCACTTGTGCTTTGCGCACACACTTGTGCACTATAACATGCCCTGCGAAGATGGTTGATCCTTGAGATTGGTCGCCGTAGCCGTAATTCGACCAGGAGAACCTTTTTTTTATGTAATAAGTAGGCAGGCGAACAGACGGATCACCTGATGGTAAGCAATTGCCGCCCGCCATGGACACCCGCGACGCCAGTGGAGTCGCAAGTGCGCTGCCAACATTTAAACCCTCCTCCGGTACCCTCACTCCCGCAGCGAAACACAGCACAGCGCTGCTTCACGCCGGTTTTTTGTGGGACCGTGGTATCACTCCGGTCGAGCCGGCCCATTCATGCCGAAGCTTGGCTCTCCCACGGTCGAAATGGACTATTATTATTATTAGGTACTTTTATACCACTATAAAATTTTATATTACGTAGAAGTGGAATACCTACGTAAGTAGTGATGATAGCCTAGTGGTTAAAAACGTGCACCGTCATAACGGGAGGTCAGGGGGTTTAAATCCAGGCATGCGCTGCAGGATTATTAAATTTTACTTGTACACCTAAATGTATGTGCTTATTTCTGTCACTAAATCGACGGTGAGAAACCTACACGTTTCGGATAGTTTTTCAATGGTTGAGATAATGATTCTGAGCGTGTAATCATAATTCAGTAGGCTGGTTCTCCTGTCTAAGAGTTGGAAAGGTCAGACGGAGGTCAGTTCATTGTAACTACCAGACTCCCCAATTCCTAGATCATAGTGAAACCGTGCCCTAGGAATAACATGGTGTATACTATATATGTATTTATTATATATTTAGCATTTAGTTTCTTCAGGTTTACATCGTAATCAACAAGCAAAGTCATAGTATGGTTATTAACTAGCTAAAATATCATTTTACCAACAGGAAATGCTTAGGACTGCAACCCAGCGCATGCTATACGAAAAATTGCAGTAACAAACACAGTGCTATAATTTGCGTCATACAAAATTAATATAGCATCGCTTTTAAAGGAGTCTACCTTTATGCAATAGTGACATCGTAGCATTATAACCATATATTTCTTGACGCAGCAAAAGTATGTAGAATGCAAACAAATGCCTACAGTACAGTTACTTGCACTAACAAGTATACAATCTCCTTCGAATATGAACCTTATTGTTTGGTCTTAAGAGACCATGTGTTTTCATTTCATTGCAGGCGACTGTAAGAGAACGTTTCGCTGTATTATTATAGTTTAAGTTCATTACAAGCGGGACAGCGACACGAGTAGGAAGATTACAGATAACCTAGTGAAGGTTTTTGGTTCTAGGTATCAATACGTCTGAACTAGTGTGGAATTTCACAAAGTGATTCGTAAATTCTTATCAAAAATATTGGTGCGACCAAACGGGCTGATTATTTGTTAACGTGCTAGTGGTTCTAGGTGCCTCTCGGAAACAATTCGGAAGAAAGCCACAATATGCTAAGTAAATCCTACTGGAGTACAAATGTTGGGTACGACCAAACGGGCTAGAATGAACCTTGAGCAAACGGCCGCTAAGCATGACAGATTACGTTCTTAAATGCTATGCGAAGGTGTCAATTCTAGGTGCCTAACATTTTTGAAACAGTTTGGAAGAACAGCACAACGTGGTTAGTAAATCTGGTTGTGGAACAGATTCGGTACGACCAAACGGGCTAGAGCATACCACAAAATTTTGCACAATTTTAAATCTGGCTACCAATATTTTGAGAACTAAAAGAATATACGATGCAACTTGTTAGTCCATAAATAAAGTCATATTGATACGACCAAACAGGCTAGAACAAACCTTGAGCAAACTGCCACTAGTTACCTAGTCAATCTTTTTCAGACATGAGTTATGCTCCAATTTAGGTAAGTGTCTAATACATGTAGGTACACACACACGCACGTACATACACATAATTTGAACATGAGTAAGGCATTACCTATGCTTGTTGACTGAAACAGGAACGCAAAATCTTATTATGCAATTATGAAAGAAACATGATTTGTTGAATACTTGCTATTACAATTACTATTATACCGGAGGTGGTATTAGGTAGGTAATAGGAAGGAGGTAGTATTTGGGAATACGAATTAACTTTTATCACTAAGCCACAAAAAAAAGGGAATTAGAATCGCCAATCGCCGCGCGATTAGAGATTCTAATTCCCTTTTTTGTGGTATAGTGATAAAAGTGAATTCGAATTCCCAAATACTACCTACTGGCATCTACATAGACAAAAACTTGAACTTCAATGCACACGTTACCGCTCAATGTAAGAAAGCTGCGGACATCTACAAACAACTAGCGCGTGCAGCGAGGGTCAGTTGGGGTCTTAACAGAGAAATAGTGAGAACTATATACGTCTCAGTCATCGAGCCTATAGACGTATGGGGCAAGCGCATGGTCACAAGCGACAGAGCTCCAGATGAACAGGAAGAAGTTGGATGCGATCCAGAGAAGCTTAGTGCAAAAAATCTGCAAGGCATACCGCACTACGTCCTTGACGGCAGTGCAGGCACTTTCCGGAACGCTTCCACTCGATCTGCGCATACAAGAGGCCGCAACCCTGTACAAGGCAAAGAAGGGCATCACGACAGACTATGTTCCTCCAGAAAGGAAGCTCGAAAGCAAAGTTAAATTTCTCAACCTATCCCATCCCGCCAAAAAGACCACGGTGGACTACTAGCTATTGGAGAATATGGACCCTCAAACCCAAGAAACCCACAAAATAAAGGGCCCTCAGATCTACACCGACGGCAGTAAAATAGCCGGCAAAGTAGGAGCGGCCCTGACTTGGTGGGAGAACGGAAAAGAGGAGGTCAACGATACCTTCAGCCTGGACCCGACCTGCACGATGTTCCAGTCGGAACTATATGCTCTCCATAGGGCGGTGCTATGGGTGAAGGAGAGCGAACGGGACACAGTTAACATACTCAGCGACTCACGATCATCGCTGGAGTTGCTGTCCAACCCCAAACTCCTTCACCCCTTGGCCAAAACCATTGGGGAGAACATATAAGACATCCGTGCTTCAGGAAAACAGGTAAGACTATTCTGGCTCAGAGCTCATGTTGGAACCAAGGGAAATGAAAGGGCTGACGAGTTGGCAAAATTTGGCAAAAGTTCCACTATCGTATGTCAAGAAAAAAATCAGGGAGGAAACTGTATGCAGGTGGCAAGACCGGTACATTACCTCAGCAACGGGATCAGTGACGAAGAACTTCCTCCCAGATGTGGCCAAAGCGTATCGCATCGTGAGAGAAACGAAACTGGGGGTCTAATTTCAAGTTACCACGTACGATCGTTCGATCGAGCCGACAGTCAATCAATTGTAGTTTAGTTTGGCAATTTGAAATACCATCGTATGGGACACTTTCGTACGGATCCGACCATAGACTCTCGTGAATGAATGATATTCGCGCTGATAGTGTCGCCGAAGACCCACATCAAATAAAACCAATTGAATTGATTTTATTTATATTTAACAATAAAAATTTTAAAGACTAAAAGATATTTGATTTTTAAAATTAAAGAACTATTGTTTAATCTGTTTGAAAGAAAGATTTTACATAATAAAAACATTAAAATGTTAAAATATTTTAAAAAATGTGACAGCTTGCTATTTTTCTACATCATAGCCCATATAGTTATCTGTGGCCATCTGTGCAACATTAGAAAAAACTTTTAAATTATTGACATATGTATGTACGTACGATAAATATGTAATCTCAATGCATAATTTAAAATATTATAAAATTGTTTGAAAGCGTATGTACATTAGTATTATGCTTATGGGCTGTTTCTTGTGCAGGGTTTCACATGGGGAATTTCATACAACCGTTGGGGCTCTTGAGCACGTTTATTATCTGGATTGCTACAAAAAAATACAAATATTGAGGGCGAGCCGCGCAGGCTCCGCGTAAGGCTGGTCAGATCGTGACTGGTCGCAGGCGACGCGGCATCTCAAAAATCTTTCCCCCGCGTCGCGGGGGCGGAAGTGCGAGCCGGCGCTAGCGCGTCGCTGATTGGCTGGTCCGCACCTCTGCGCCCGCGCGCCTCTGGATCACACGGCGTCCCGCGGACTCCCGCGCGACCGATGCTTCGGTGGCAAACGAGCGTACGGGCCTAATGGTTAGCGACTGGCCGCGTACGTGTAGTGTAAGTATGATAGTTATTTATTAGTAAGTAGTAAGTATGTATATGTGGGTTGCCCACATCACTCCCCCCTGAGAGTCCTGGCCTAAGGACGATTGCAGGTAATGATGTTACTACGCGGCCTACAAGGCCGCAAGGGGAGCCCTGAAGCACGCCATAGGGCAGGCGAAGGACCGGTCTCGTCAAGAGATGCTCGAGGGTCTCGATCGAGATCCGTGGGGGAGACCGTATAAGGCGGCGCGCGCACAACTCCGCCCCATTGGTCCCCCATTGACTGAGACCCTCGAACCGGTCCTTCTACAGAGGGTCGTGCAGGCCCTTTTCCCGGCCCGCCAGCCGGATTTTGTCCCTCCGGCGATGAACCCGCCCCGAGGTATGGCTGCACTGCCTGAGGTTGATCCCCCCCCGTGCATCACCACGGAGGAGTTTGGAGCAGCAGAGCTCCGGCTCCGGGGTAAAAAGACGGCCCCCGGCCCTGATGGTGTACCTGCTCGCGTTGTGGCCATTGCAATTGGCCGCATGGAGCAAAATTTCAGGGACCTCTTCGACCGGTGTTTCCGGGAGAGGAGGTTCCCTGAGATTTGGAAGCAGGGGCAGCTCTGCCTGCTCATGAAGATCGGGCGTCCGGCCAACTCTCCGTCGACGTACCGACCAATAATCCTGCTTGATGAGGTTGGGAAGTTGTTTGAGAAGGTGGTGGCTTCCCGCATCGTCACGCACTTGCAGGATGTTGGTCCAGATTTTTCGGACGCCCAATTCGGGTTTCGGTCAGGGCGCTCTACCATTGACGCCCTGACCCGTCTACGGGAGGTAATCCTAGACGTCGAGACAGCCAAGGAGGGAGTTATCGCGATATCGTTTGATATCGCGAACTGTCCGGTCTTTGACCGGTGGCTCGAGCGGCCGCACGGCTCCCTCAGTTTCAGGATGGTGCAAGTAATGACCGGGCACGGATGCTTTGGTCATTACTTGCATCGAATCCGCAGAGAGGGAGCCCCTTGTTGCCACGAGTGCGGTGCTGCTGACGACACGGCGGATCATACGCTCGCGTATTGTCCGTCGTGGGATCAGTAGCGCCTCACCCTTGCCAGTATAGTGCGAGCTATACTGTCAGGGGAGGAGGTCTGGGAGGCATTCGCCACCTTCTGCGAGGAGGTGGTGGCCAACAAGGAGGCGGCGGAGCGCGCGCGGGAGGAGGAGCCTTCCGCCGACGCGCTCCGAAGAGCGAGGAGTGGTCGGAGACGACGCCAATATGTGCGTCTCCTTCCTCTCCTTGGAGGTGGCCAGCCGGCGCCCGGTACTGGGATACCCGCGCCGGCATTGCACCGGTCACCTCCAGTGCTCGTTAGGGACGGCTGCTCACCCTTGGCTGTCCCTAACGCCCCCCCCCAGCCCACCCGGGGGGGGGGGGGGGGGCAGCGTCCTGCCCGCCGTGTAGGCGGGCTCCGTCCGGGGAGGGTCGTGAACAAGGTTTCGTACCCGTCATCACGACCACTCCCCACTTAAGGACGATGAGAGTGGTGCCCTGGTGTTTTTAGTCGGTATGCCTCTGGCCGGCTTCTCATTAGGAGAAGCCCCCGCCAGAGGAGAGTCCGACATAACCCCTCCGCTCCCAGGCAGAGGGGTATGCGTAACGCATTTTCACCAGGGTGAACAAAAAAAAGGTAATGATGTTACGATATCATTGATAGCGAGCTGGAAATTGAACCTGGCGACCGGATCGCGTGGTTTTAACCACTGGGATGGTACTACTAGTACTCTCTAGTAGTACCATCCCAGTGGTTAGTTGCTGGCATCGCGTCGTTTTATAACAGAACCGCTACTGGTTTTGTTATAACACGGCTGATTTAGCACGGTGTTGCTGGTGTCATTAGGGTCGGACAATATGTAGGCAGGTTTTAGTCTGTCTACCGATACTGTTACGACTTTCCCTTTGACGCGTATTTTATATATTTTTGGGCCTCTTTCTATCACTTCGTGGGGGCCCGTGTACGCTGGTTGTAAGGCTCCTCTTAGGGCGTCTTCACGAAGAAAGACATGTTTTTGTAAATGAAATCTGTTTTTTATGTGAAGCATGATTTGAAGTAGGTACTGGCTGTAATTTGTTGGCAAATGTTCTGATACGTGCTGTAAAATTAGTGAGATCAGTTGTGCATTTGTCAAATTTTTGGCCAAAAAAATCACTCGGCAGCCTTAACGGCTCGCCGTAAACGAGTTCGGCCGAGGATGTTTGTAAATCCTCTTTAAATGCAGACCGAATGCCGAGCAAGACCAAGGGTAGTGCCTCAGACCAACTGCTATCATCATGACTCATAATAGCCGCCTTAAGTTGGCGATGAAATCGCTCAACTAGGCCGTTGCATTGTGGGTGATATGCGGTTGTTCTGCGGTGATTAAAACCAAGCGTTTGTGACAGTTGCTTAAAAGTTGTGCTTTCGAACTGTCTCCCGCGGTCTGTTACCACGTCGGTCGGGCAGCCGAATCGGGCCACCCATCCGAGCAGAAACGCGTTGACCACTGATTCTGCGGTGATATCGGTAAGAGGAACAGCCTCAGTCCATCGCGTAAAGCGATCGACGACTGTAAGGCAGTACCGATATTCCGGGAAGGAGGTAACGGGCCGATGAGGTAACATGCACGTATTTAAATCGCGCCGTAGGTAAATCGAGGGTACCTATCGGTGATTTTACGTGTCGACTTACCTTCGTGCGCTGGCAAGCTAAACACGCCTTAGACCATTCTCGGCAGTTTTTCCTCATTAGTGGCCAATCGTAACGCTGTGCAATTAGCTTCGCGCTAGCGTTTGCCCCGGGTGACTCAGCGTATGCAAACTATCGAAAACTTCTTTGCGCATACATTTGGGTACGAAAGGTCTGGGAGTCGATGTACTAACATCGCAGTACAACTCAGTTCGACTACCAGGAATTGATACTTTTTTATGCGCAAAGAACTTTCCTCATTGAGATAAGAGGTGAGTTCTTGGTCTGCCTCTTGCGATTTTGCCAACTTTTCAAAATCCACTGGTGTGCTCAATTCATCTACGCGAGAAAGCGTGTCTGCGACTGTGTTATCTTTCCCTGAGACATGTTCGATGTCGGTCGTAAATTGGGAGATATATTCTAGATGTCTATACTGACGGGGACTGCAGTTACTTTTTCGTTCTCGAAAAGCGTAACAGAGTGGTTTATGGTCAGTATATATGGTGAAGTGAGTTGCTTCAACCCAGTGGCGAAAATATTTAATATTTTCGTAAATGGCAAGGAGCTCTTGGTCATAGGTGGAATATTTCCTCTGAGCCGGGCTCAGCTTGCGAGAAAAGAAGGCAAGAGGTTGCCAATGACCGTCAATCAGCTGTTGCAGGACTCCACCGATCGCCTCATCTGAAGCGTCTGTGAAGAGTCCTAGCTTGGCCTTGGGGTCAGGGTGAGCCAGGAGCGCAGCTTTACACAAGCTGGCCTTACACTCTTTGAAAGCTCTTGCCGCGTTCTCGTTCATGACAATCGGGTCGGAGGCCTTGACGGCACCAGTCAGTCAGGGCGTTCAAGGGCGATTGAATTCTAGCAGCCCGGGGTATAAATCTCCTGTAAAAATTTATCATACCCAGGAATCGCCTCAGCTGCTTTGCTGTTTTAGGTTGAGAGTACTCCGTGATGGACTCGACCTTACTTTCCAGAGGTTTGGTGCCGTGTTGTGAGATGTGGTAGCCTAGAAATGTTACCTCGGACACGCCAAAGACGCATTTGGCTGTGTTGATTACCATGTCGTACTTGCTCATCCTGGTGAAGACTTGGCGGAGATGCTCCTCATGCTCGGTGTATGACTTTGAGGCTACCAGAAAGTCGTCCAAATAGGGGGTAACAAAAGTCGAGGCCCCGTGTCATCTCGTCAACAAATCTCTGAAAAGTCTGGCCTGCGTTGCGCAACCCGAATGTCATGTAAGCGAATTCGAAGAGTCCGAAGGGTGTGGTGATGGCAGTCTTTAAAATATCTTGGGCTATGAACAGGTATCTGGTTGTAGGCTTTCACCAGGTCGATGGTGGAGAATACCGTACAACCAGACAGATTTTGCGAAAAATCATGAATGTGGCGGATTGGGTACTTATCTGGTATGGTCCTGGCGTTCAGCATTCTGTAATCCCCGCAAGGACGCCAGCCCTTGTCCTTTTTAGGGGCTAGGTGTAAAGGAGACGACCACGGAGATTCGGATGGGCGGGCGGTTCCGTTCGCCAACATTTCGTCAAACTCTGCCTTCGCGATCCGTAGTTTATCCGGGGCTAACCTGCGAGGAGAACAGGGCACAGGGGGGACTGGTGTGGTACGAATGTGGTGTACTGTGTTGTGTTTGGGTGTGGTATACGGTGAGCCAGAGGGTTTCGTTATTTCGGGAAATTCAGATAATAAATTATGATATTTAGAAACGCCAGTCACAACCTTTACGCTCGGAATTAAATTATTATTGCTTACAATAGTTGCCACGGTGGCTAATTTAGGTTAAACCACGTCCACAAGCAAATTGTAATATGAAAGAAAATCTACACCAATGATGGCTTTGGTTACATCCGCTATTATGAATTTCCACTTAAATGTTCTGCGTAACCCTAAGTCTAAGCTAAATTCTATGTATCCGTACGTATTTATCGTAGAACCGTAAGCCGCACACAGTTGGTAGTTTGTTTTGTCACGACGCTCACTTAATTTATGGCGAGGATAAAACGCAAAGATCACTCCCGGTATCCACTAAGAACTGCACTTTAGTCTTTTTGTCCGTTACGTAGAGGCGACCGGTGGTTGAGGGCAGGCAATCGGTGGTCGCCATCACTGACCGCCCGGGGCGTTTCCCGCTTTGTGATCACAGGGCTTTACGCACATTCATTGCTTGGTTGCCGAACTTGTAGTGGTACCAGCACTTCGGGAACTTCCTATAGTTCGACTGGGAACGCTGCGACGGTGTCCTGTGGCGTGGCAAACCTGATGAGCGTCGTCGAGCGCTTGGGCGGGAAGGGCGTCTGCGTTCGTGAACCTCCATGGTGAGCGCGCTGACCTGCTTCGAGAGTTCTAGTAGGCCCTGGGGCCATCCGATCCAGGGCCGACTGTGTTGCCGGGGCGTCCGCCGCTGCCACCTGGGGTGATGATTGTGAGATGTCGTTCACCGTGTCGGCCAAATCTGCTAGCTCGTTCAGTTGCAATTTCATCTGCGATGCCACCACCGTTTGCAGGTTACTTGGTAATCGGCTTGTCCAGATGGTCCGGATAAAACTCTCAGGTATGTTACGACCAGCTAGGCGTTGTAGGTGTCGCAGAAATTGGGAGGGTTTGCGATCTCCGAGCTCCACCGCCTGCAGAAGATGTTTGACCTTCTGCCTCACTTGATGTTGATAGCCGCTTGATCAACTCGGACTTCAGCTTTTCGTATTTATTGGTAGCTGGAGGATCAGTGAGCACGTCCTCTACTTCCAATGAGGTTGGGCGGTCAAGGTTAGACAGAATGTGGTAATATTTCGTGTTGTCGTCTGTTATTCTGGCCAATCACGAACTGTGCCTCGATTTGTGAAAACCAAATCACCGGTTTTTCGGGCCAAAATGGTGGTACCTTGACGCTAACCTGGAATATCTCTTCCTCCGGTGACGCACTTTTCTGCGAACGTGCGTTGGTTGCGTCCTCCATTTTGTCCTGCTTGCTCATGTTCTTATTTCACGACGGTGTCACCAGTTATGGGCTGTTTCTTGTGCAGGGTTTCACATGGGGAATTTCATACAACCGTTGGGGTTCTTGAGCACGTTTATTATCTGGATTGCTACAAAAAATACAAATATTGAGGGCGAGCGGCGCAGGCTCCGCGTAAGGCTGGTCAGATCGTGACTGTCGCAGGCGACGCGGCATCTCAAAACTCTTTCCCCCGCGTCGCGGGGGCGGAGGTGCGAGCCGGCGCTAGCGCGTCGCTGATTGGCTGGTTCCGCACCTCTGCGGCCCGCGCGCCTCTGGATCACACGGCGTCCCGCGGACTCCCGCGCGACCGATGCTTCGGTGGCAAAAAGCGCGTACGGGCTAATGGTTAGCGACTGGGCGCGTACGTGTAGTTGTAAGTATGATAGTTAATTTATTATTAAGTGTATAGTAGTATATTTAAGGGTTGCCACATGCTTATATACAAGTTCTATAGTATCTAAAGACTCTACTTTCTTAAGTAAAATCAAGTTTAGTTAGGTTAGTCGACATAATCCTACCTAAATAAGTTTATTTTGTTATTAATTCTACTCTGCGGGGACCCACTCGGCCACGGAGTAGAATAGGCCATCCTCACTCTTACCGAGGGTGTCGTAAAGGCGATAAGGTAAAGGTGATGGCATGATCATAAGACACCCAGACAAGGAAAACTCTGCTGCATTTATATCAAAACCCTCGCAACCCTCGTATGCCAAAGCGTGGGTGAGTATGGCAATTACCCTCATCGTGATTGAGGAAACGCCGTGCCCCCGCAGTGGGGACTTAAATGGGCTGAGATGATGGACTGTTCCAATTTACACTTTAGATAGAACAACTTTGAAACATCATTTCTATGAATTTAACCATTTGTAATTAAATATTCAGTAAACAGACATCAAAGTTCTCCATTGGACCAAAGGTAATAGAAAGCTGCGCTAGAATGACGTGGAGAATGAGATTGAACAAAGTGAACATCTCACGGAGGTAATCAAATTACAAAAAAAAAGTATGTAACTGAATCTATAAATCTGTGCTATAACTTAATTTCCTTACTGTAAGAGAACGTTTCGCTGTATTATTATAGTTTAAGTTCATTACAAGCGGGACAGCGACACGAGTAGGAAGATTACATGTAACCTAGTGAAGGTTTTGGTTCTAGGTATCAATACGTCTGAACTAGTGTGGAATTTCACAAAGTGATTCGTAAATTCTTATCAAAAATATTGGTGCGACCAAACGGGCTGATTATTTGTTAACGTGCTAGTGGTTCTAGGTGCCTCTCGGAAACAATTCGGAAGAAAGCCACAATATGCTAAGTAAATCCTACTGGAGTACAAATGTTGGGTACGACCAAACGGGCTGGAATGAACCTTTGAGCAAACGGCCGCTAAGCATGACAGATTACGTTCTTAAATGCTATGCGAAGGTGTCAATTCTAGGTGCCTAACATTTTTGAACAGTTTGGAAGAACAGCACAACGTGGTTAGTAAATCTGGTTGTGGAACAGATTCGGTACGACCAAACGGGCTAGAGCATACCACAAAATTTTGCACAATTTTAAATCTGGCTACCAATATTTTGAGAACCAAAAGAATATACGATGCAACTTGTTAGTCCATAAATAAAGTCATATTGATACGACCAAACAGGCTAGAACAAACCTTGAGCAAACTGCCACTAGTTACCTAGTCAATCTTTTTCAGACATGAGTTATGCTCCAATTTAGGTAAGTGTCTAATACATGTAGGTACACACACACGCACGTACATACACATAATTTGAACATGAGTAAGGCATTACCTATGCTTGTTGACTGAAACAGGAACGCAAAATCTTATTATGCAATTATGAAAGAAACATGATTTGTTGAATACTTGCTATTACAATTACTATTATACCGGAGGTGGTATTAGGTAGGTAATAGGAAGGAGGTAGTATTTGGGAATACGAATTAACTTTTATCACTAAGCCACAAAAAAAAGGGAATTAGAATCGCCAATCGCCGCGCGATTAGAGATTCTAATTCCCTTTTTTGTGGTATAGTGATAAAAGTGAATTCGAATTCCCAAATACTACCTACTGGCATCTACATAGACAAAAACTTGAACTTCAATGCACACGTTACCGCTCAATGTAAGAAAGCTGCGGACATCTACAAACAACTAGCGCGTGCAGCGAGGGTCAGTTGGGGTCTTAACAGAGAAATAGTGAGAACTATATACGTCTCAGTCATCGAGCCTATAGACGTATGGGGCAAGCGCATGGTCACAAGCGACAGAGCTCCAGATGAACAGGAAGAAGTTGGATGCGATCCAGAGAAGCTTAGTGCAAAAAATCTGCAAGGCATACCGCACTACGTCCTTGACGGCAGTGCAGGCACTTTCCGGAACGCTTCCACTCGATCTGCGCATACAAGAGGCCGCAACCCTGTACAAGGCAAAGAAGGGCATCACGACAGACTATGTTCCTCCAGAAAGGAAGCTCGAAAGCAAAGTTAAATTTCTCAACCTATCCCATCCCGCCAAAAAGACCACGGTGGACTACTAGCTATTGGAGAATATGGACCCTCAAACCCAAGAAACCCACAAAATAAAGGGCCCTCAGATCTACACCGACGGCAGTAAATAGCCGGCAAAGTAGGAGCGGCCCTGACTTGGTGGGAGAACGGAAAAGAGGAGGTCAACGATACCTTCAGCCTGGACCCGACCTGCACGATGTTCCAGTCGGAACTATATGCTCTCCATAGGGCGGTGCTATGGGTGAAGGAGAGCGAACGGGACACAGTTAACATACTCAGCGACTCACGATCATCGCTGGAGTTGCTGTCCAACCCCAAACTCCTTCACCCCTTGGCCAAAACCATTGGGAGAACATATAAGACATCCGTGCTTCAGGAAAACAGGTAAGACTATTCTGGCTCAGAGCTCATGTTGGAACCAAGGGAAATGAAAGGGCTGACGAGTTGGCAAAATTTGGCAAAAGTTCCACTATCGTATGTCAAGAAAAAAATCAGGGAGGAAACTGTATGCAGGTGGCAAGACCGGTACATTACCTCAGCAACGGGATCAGTGACGAAGAACTTCCTCCCAGATGTGGCCAAAGCGTATCGCATCGTGAGAGAAACGAAACTGGGGGTCTAATTTCAAGTTACCACGTACGATCGTTCGATCGAGCCGACAGTCAATCAATTGTAGTTTAGTTTGGCAATTTGAAATACCATCGTATGGGACACTTTCGTACGGATCCGACCATAGACTCTCGTGAATGAATGATATTCGCGCTGATAGTGTCGCCGAAGACCCACATCAAATAAAACCAATTGAATTGATTTTATTTATATTTAACAATAAAAATTTTAAAGACTAAAAGATATTTGATTTTTAAAATTAAAGAACTATTGTTTAATCTGTTTGAAAGAAAGATTTTACATAATAAAAACATTAAAATGTTAAAATATTTTAAAAAATGTGACAGCTTGCTATTTTTCTACATCATAGCCCATATAGTTATCTGTGGCCATCTGTGCAACATTAGAAAAAACTTTTAAATTATTGACATATGTATGTACGTACGATAAATATGTAATCTCAATGCATAATTTAAAATATTATAAAATTGTTTGAAAGCGTATGTACATTAGTATTATGCTTATGGGCTGTTTCTTGTGCAGGGTTTCACATGGGGAATTTCATACAACCGTTGGGGCTCTTGAGCACGTTTATTATCTGGATTGCTACAAAAAAATACAAATATTGAGGGCGAGCCGCGCAGGCTCCGCGTAAGGCTGGTCAGATCGTGACTGGTCGCAGGCGACGCGGCATCTCAAAAATCTTTCCCCCGCGTCGCGGGGGCGGAAGTGCGAGCCGGCGCTAGCGCGTCGCTGATTGGCTGGTCCGCACCTCTGCGCCCGCGCGCCTCTGGATCACACGGCGTCCCGCGGACTCCCGCGCGACCGATGCTTCGGTGGCAAACGAGCGTACGGGCCTAATGGTTAGCGACTGGCCGCGTACGTGTAGTGTAAGTATGATAGTTATTTATTAGTAAGTAGTAAGTATGTATATGTGGGTTGCCCACATCACTCCCCCCTGAGAGTCCTGGCCTAAGGACGATTGCAGGTAATGATGTTACTACGCGGCCTACAAGGCCGCAAGGGGAGCCCTGAAGCACGCCATAGGGCAGGCGAAGGACCGGTCTCGTCAAGAGATGCTCGAGGGTCTCGATCGAGATCCGTGGGGGAGACCGTATAAGGCGGCGCGCGCACAACTCCGCCCCATTGGTCCCCCATTGACTGAGACCCTCGAACCGGTCCTTCTACAGAGGGTCGTGCAGGCCCTTTTCCCGGCCCGCCAGCCGGATTTTGTCCCTCCGGCGATGAACCCGCCCCGAGGTATGGCTGCACTGCCTGAGGTTGATCCCCCCCCGTGCATCACCACGGAGGAGTTTGGAGCAGCAGAGCTCCGGCTCCGGGGTAAAAAGACGGCCCCCGGCCCTGATGGTGTACCTGCTCGCGTTGTGGCCATTGCAATTGGCCGCATGGAGCAAAATTTCAGGGACCTCTTCGACCGGTGTTTCCGGGAGAGGAGGTTCCCTGAGATTTGGAAGCAGGGGCAGCTCTGCCTGCTCATGAAGATCGGGCGTCCGGCCAACTCTCCGTCGACGTACCGACCAATAATCCTGCTTGATGAGGTTGGGAAGTTGTTTGAGAAGGTGGTGGCTTCCCGCATCGTCACGCACTTGCAGGATGTTGGTCCAGATTTTTCGGACGCCCAATTCGGGTTTCGGTCAGGGCGCTCTACCATTGACGCCCTGACCCGTCTACGGGAGGTAATCCTAGACGTCGAGACAGCCAAGGAGGGAGTTATCGCGATATCGTTTGATATCGCGAACTGTCCGGTCTTTGACCGGTGGCTCGAGCGGCCGCACGGCTCCCTCAGTTTCAGGATGGTGCAAGTAATGACCGGGCACGGATGCTTTGGTCATTACTTGCATCGAATCCGCAGAGAGGGAGCCCCTTGTTGCCACGAGTGCGGTGCTGCTGACGACACGGCGGATCATACGCTCGCGTATTGTCCGTCGTGGGATCAGTAGCGCCTCACCCTTGCCAGTATAGTGCGAGCTATACTGTCAGGGGAGGAGGTCTGGGAGGCATTCGCCACCTTCTGCGAGGAGGTGGTGGCCAACAAGGAGGCGGCGGAGCGCGCGCGGGAGGAGGAGCCTTCCGCCGACGCGCTCCGAAGAGCGAGGAGTGGTCGGAGACGACGCCAATATGTGCGTCTCCTTCCTCTCCTTGGAGGTGGCCAGCCGGCGCCCGGTACTGGGATACCCGCGCCGGCATTGCACCGGTCACCTCCAGTGCTCGTTAGGGACGGCTGCTCACCCTTGGCTGTCCCTAACGCCCCCCCCCAGCCCACCCGGGGGGGGGGGGGGGGCAGCGTCCTGCCCGCCGTGTAGGCGGGCTCCGTCCGGGGAGGGTCGTGAACAAGGTTTCGTACCCGTCATCACGACCACTCCCCACTTAAGGACGATGAGAGTGGTGCCCTGGTGTTTTTAGTCGGTATGCCTCTGGCCGGCTTCTCATTAGGAGAAGCCCCCGCCAGAGGAGAGTCCGACATAACCCCTCCGCTCCCAGGCAGAGGGGTATGCGTAACGCATTTTCACCAGGGTGAACAAAAAAAGGTAATGATGTTACGATATCATTGATAGCGAGCTGGAAATTGAACCTGGCGACCGGATCGCGTGGTTTTAACCACTGGGATGGTACTACTAGTACTCTCTAGTAGTACCATCCCAGTGGTTAGTTGCTGGCATCGCGTCGTTTTATAACAGAACCGCTACTGGTTTTGTTATAACACGGCTGATTTAGCACGGTGTTGCTGGTGTCATTAGGGTCGGACAATATGTAGGCAGGTTTTAGTCTGTCTACCGATACTGTTACGACTTTCCCTTTGACGCGTATTTTATATATTTTTGGGCCTCTTTCTATCACTTCGTGGGGGCCCGTGTACGCTGGTTGTAAGGCTCCTCTTAGGGCGTCTTCACGAAGAAAGACATGTTTTTGTAAATGAAAATCTGTTTTTTATGTGAAGCATGATTTGAAGTAGGTACTGGCTGTAATTTGTTGGCAAATGTTCTGATACGTGCTGTAAAATTAGTGAGATCAGTTGTGCATTTGTCAAATTTTTGGCCAAAAAAATCACTCGGCAGCCTTAACGGCTCGCCGTAAACGAGTTCGGCCGAGGATGTTTGTAAATCCTCTTTAAATGCAGACCGAATGCCGAGCAAGACCAAGGGTAGTGCCTCAGACCAACTGCTATCATCATGACTCATAATAGCCGCCTTAAGTTGGCGATGAAATCGCTCAACTAGGCCGTTGCATTGTGGGTGATATGCGGTTGTTCTGCGGTGATTAAAACCAAGCGTTTGTGACAGTTGCTTAAAAGTTGTGCTTTCGAACTGTCTCCCGCGGTCTGTTACCACGTCGGTCGGGCAGCCGAATCGGGCCACCCATCCGAGCAGAAACGCGTTGACCACTGATTCTGCGGTGATATCGGTAAGAGGAACAGCCTCAGTCCATCGCGTAAAGCGATCGACGACTGTAAGGCAGTACCGATATTCCCGGGAAGGAGGTAACGGGCCGATGAGGTAACATGCACGTATTTAAATCGCGCCGTAGGTAAATCGAGGGTACCTATCGGTGATTTTACGTGTCGACTTACCTTCGTGCGCTGGCAAGCTAAACACGCCTTAGACCATTCTCGGCAGTTTTTCCTCATTAGTGGCCAATCGTAACGCTGTGCAATTAGCTTCGCGCTAGCGTTTGCCCCGGGTGACTCAGCGTATGCAAACTATCGAAAACTTCTTTGCGCATACATTTGGGTACGAAAGGTCTGGGAGTCGATGTACTAACATCGCAGTACAACTCAGTTCGACTACCAGGAATTGATACTTTTTTTATGCGCAAAGAACTTTCCTCATTGAGATAAGAGGTGAGTTCTTGGTCTGCCTCTTGCGATTTTGCCAACTTTTCAAAATCCACTGGTGTGCTCAATTCATCTACGCGAGAAAGCGTGTCTGCGACTGTGTTATCTTTCCCTGAGACATGTTCGATGTCGGTCGTAAATTGGGAGATATATTCTAGATGTCTATACTGACGGGGACTGCAGTTACTTTTTCGTTCTCGAAAAGCGTAACAGAGTGGTTTATGGTCAGTATATATGGTGAAGTGAGTTGCTTCAACCCAGTGGCGAAAATATTTAATATTTTCGTAAATGGCAAGGAGCTCTTGGTCATAGGTGGAATATTTCCTCTGAGCCGGGCTCAGCTTGCGAGAAAAGAAGGCAAGAGGTTGCCAATGACCGTCAATCAGCTGTTGCAGGACTCCACCGATCGCCTCATCTGAAGCGTCTGTGAAGAGTCCTAGCTTGGCCTTGGGGTCAGGGTGAGCCAGGAGCGCAGCTTTACACAAGCTGGCCTTACACTCTTTGAAAGCTCTTGCCGCGTTCTCGTTCATGACAATCGGGTCGGAGGCCTTGACGGCACCAGTCAGTCAGGGCGTTCAAGGGCGATTGAATTCTAGCAGCCCGGGGTATAAATCTCCTGTAAAAATTTATCATACCCAGGAATCGCCTCAGCTGCTTTGCTGTTTTAGGTTGAGAGTACTCCGTGATGGACTCGACCTTACTTTCC
Organism: Marasmia exigua; assembly: GCA_019059595.1. NCBI lineage: Eukaryota > Metazoa > Arthropoda > Insecta > Lepidoptera > Crambidae > Marasmia > Marasmia exigua. The sequence continues at coordinate 170,462 of JADPWL010003290.1, read as the reverse complement.
AGAGGTTTGGTGCCGTGTTGTGAGATGTGGTAGCCTAGAAATGTTACCTCGGACACGCCAAAGACGCATTTGGCTGTGTTGATTACCATGTCGTACTTGCTCATCCTGGTGAAGACTTGGCGGAGATGCTCCTCATGCTCGGTGTATGACTTTGAGGCTACCAGAAAGTCGTCCAAATAGGGGTAACAAAAGTCGAGGCCCCGTGTCATCTCGTCAACAAATCTCTGAAAAGTCTGGCCTGCGTTGCGCAACCCGAATGTCATGTAAGCGAATTCGAAGAGTCCGAAGGGTGTGGTGATGGCAGTCTTTAAAATATCTTGGCTATGAACAGGTATCTGGTTGTAGGCTTTCACCAGGTCGATGGTGGAGAATACCGTACAACCAGACAGATTTTGCGAAAAATCATGAATGTGGCGGATTGGGTACTTATCTGGTATGGTCCTGGCGTTCAGCATTCTGTAATCCCCGCAAGGACGCCAGCCCTTGTCCTTTTTAGGGGCTAGGTGTAAAGGAGACGACCACGGAGATTCGGATGGGCGGGCGGTTCCGTTCGCCAACATTTCGTCAAACTCTGCCTTCGCGATCCGTAGTTTATCCGGGGCTAACCTGCGAGGAGAACAGGGCACAGGGGGGGCTGGTGTGGTACGAATGTGGTGTACTGTGTTGTGTTTGGGTGTGGTATACGGTGAGCCAGAGGGTTTCGTTATTTCGGGAAATTCAGATAATAAATTATGATATTTAGAAACGCCAGTCACAACCTTTACGCTCGGAATTAAATTATTATTGCTTACAATAGTTGCCACGGTGGCTAATTTAGTTAAACCACGTCCACAAGCAAATTGTAATATGAAAGAAAATCTACACCAATGATGGCTTTGGTTACATCCGCTATTATGAATTTCCACTTAAATGTTCTGCGTAACCCTAAGTCTAAGCTAAATTCTATGTATCCGTACGTATTTATCGTAGAACCGTAAGCCGCACACAGTTGGTAGTTTGTTTTGTCACGACGCTCACTTAATTTATGGCGAGGATAAACGCAAAGATCACTCCCGGTATCCACTAAGAACTGCACTTTAGTCTTTTTGTCCGTTACGTAGAGGCGACCGGTGGTTGAGGGCAGGCAATCGGTGGTCGCCATCACTGACCGCCCGGGGCGTTTCCCGCTTTGTGATCACAGGGCTTTACGCACTTCATTGCTTGGTTGCCGAACTTGTAGTGGTACCAGCACTTCGGGAACTTCCTATAGTTCGACTGGGAACGCTGCGACGGTGTCCTGTGGCGTGGCAAACCTGATGAGCGTCGTCGAGCGCTTGGGCGGGAAGGGCGTCTGCGTTCGTGAACCTCCATGGTGAGCGCGCTGACCTGCTTCGAGAGTTCTAGTAGGCCCTGGGCCATCCGATCCAGGGCCGACTGTGTTGCCGGGGCGTCCGCCGCTGCCACCTGGGGTGATGATTGTGAGATGTCGTTCACCGTGTCGGCCAAATCTGCTAGCTCGTTCAGTTGCAATTTCATCTGCGATGCCACCACCGTTTGCAGGTTACTTGGTAATCGGCTTGTCCAGATGGTCCGGATAAAACTCTCAGGTATGTTACGACCAGCTAGGCGTTGTAGGTGTCGCAGAAATTGGGAGGGTTTGCGATCTCCGAGCTCCACCGCCTGCAGAAGATGTTTGACCTTCTGCTCACTTGATGTTGATAGCCGCTTGATCAACTCGGACTTCAGCTTTTCGTATTTATTGGTAGCTGGAGGATCAGTGAGCACGTCCTCTACTTCCAATGAGGTTGGGCGGTCAAGGTTAGACAGAATGTGGTAATATTTCGTGTTGTCGTCTGTTATTCTGGCCATCACGAACTGTGCCTCGATTTGTGAAAACCAAATCACCGGTTTTTCGGGCCAAAATGGTGGTACCTTGACGCTAACCTGGAATATCTCTTCCTCCGGTGACGCACTTTTCTGCGAACGTGCGTTGGTTGCGTCCTCCATTTTGTCCTGCTTGCTCATGTTCTTATTTCACGACGGTGTCACCAGTTATGGGCTGTTTCTTGTGCAGGGTTTCACATGGGGAATTTCATACAACCGTTGGGGTTCTTGAGCACGTTTATTATCTGGATTGCTACAAAAAAATACAAATATTGAGGGCGAGCGGCGCAGGCTCCGCGTAAGGCTGGTCAGATCGTGACTGGTCGCAGGCGACGCGGCATCTCAAAACTCTTTCCCCCGCGTCGCGGGGGCGGAGGTGCGAGCCGGCGCTAGCGCGTCGCTGATTGGCTGGTCCGCACCTCTGCGCCCGCGCGCCTCTGGATCACACGGCGTCCCGCGGACTCCCGCGCGACCGATGCTTCGGTGGCAAAAGAGCGTACGGGCCTAATGGTTAGCGACTGGCCGCGTACGTGTAGTGTAAGTATGATAGTTATTTATTAGTAAGTAGTAAGTATGTATATGTGGGTTGCCCACATGCTTATATACAAGTTCTATAGTTATCTAAAGACTCTACTTTCTTAAGTAAAATCAAGTTTAAGTTAGGTTAGTCGCATAATCCTACCTAAATAAGTTTATTTGTTATTAATTCTACTCTGCCGGGGACCACTCGGCCACGGAGTAGAATAGGCCATCCTCACTCTTACCGAGGTGTCGTAAAAGGCGACTAAGGTAAAGCTGCTGGCATGATCATCAGCACCCAGACAAGGAAAACTCTGCATTTATATCAAAACCCTCGCCAACCCGTCTGCCAAGCGTGGTGAGTATGGCAATTACCCCTCATGTGATTGAGGAACGCCCGTGCCCCAGCAGTGGGGACTTAAATGGGCTGATGATGATGACTATTCCAATTTACACTTTAGAAAGAACAACTTTGAAACATCATTTCTATAATTTAACCATTTGTAATTAAATATTTCAGTAAACAAGACATCAAAGTTCTCCATTGGACCAAACTGTAATAGAAAGCTGAGCTAGAATGACTGTTGGAGAATGAGTTGAACAAAGTGAACATCTCACCGGAGGTAATCAAATTAACAAAAAGTTATTTAACTGAATCTATAATATCTGTGCTATAACTAATTTCCTTACTGAAAGAAAAAACGTTAATAAATGTATAAAGATAATATAATTGTTTGAAACATGTATACAAAAGTGTAATCCTTATAATTAAATATTTCACAACATCACATACATTGATCTGACTCCGAGATAGGTAACTCAAGCACCTGTGTTACGGATATCAGAATCATTAGTGGGATTACAAATATATGCATATAATACTTTTCTTTTATAAATACATACTAATAATACATAGAAAACACCCAGACCAATATAAACAGACATGTTCATGCACACAAATGTTTGTACTGTGCGGGGATCGAACCCGCATCCCTTGGAACAAAGGCAGCGTTCACTAACGTTCCAAATGGGTTGTCAAATCCTTGCAGTGTTATTCTTGGTTGGTGGTCCAGAACGATGACTTTGGAGCCCAGTGTACTCATGAACCATGATCGAGGATTTGGCGAGTCTGGCAATTACAATGAAGGGACTGCCGTACGACCTTTGCGACGGAGGAACCACACCAAATGGATAATGGTTACATGTTTCAAAAACTTATCTGAGTTATGTGCATATTCCTACAATTTACACATTGTGGAACTAATCATTTCTGTGTATTATTTCTCTTTCTGTTACATTATTACCATACCAATCTAAAACTCCTTTATTCTTGCAGAATGTCTACCAGCGTTGCACAGGACTCCGCTAGAAAAAACATTCCCAGTTCCAGTCTTCCGGGCTTCGTTGCTATACGAAGTTGTTTATTTGCTAAAACTAGTCTAGGACAACCTGTGAGAAGTACGATTTGCTTCAGTAGTCATTTATTATGTAAATAGTCAATGTTTTTTAATCAATACTAGTATCACAATGTGTGTGTATAATTATAATGGCCTTGTTATTTATATGAGACTTTATTGCGCAGAAACTAAATACAACGTAAAGAGTATACATAGTTTCTCCTTAAAATAGGATAACATTTATTTTATTTTTTATTAATTATTTTAATAAATGATTCAATTATGTATATGTTGTTTTTATTTTCATTTTCCTCAAATACTGCCCACTTGAACTTTCACTTTACATTTGAATGTATGTTAATCGCAGTGAGTGTTAATACGGCATTGGAACAATAGGAGTGTATGATGCTTTAGATCCAAGGGTTGCAGGTTCGATCCCCGCACAGTACAAACATTGTGTGCATGAACATGACTATTTGTATAGGTCTAGGCGTTTTCTATGTATTATAAATACATACTTATAATACATAGAAAACACATATTAACAATAACAAGTATTATATGTATATATTTGTAATCCCACTGTATTGATTCTGATATCTGTAACACAGGTGCTCGAGTGATGTGAAATATTTATTTATTTATTTGCCAGCAACGAAGGCTCCGGACTGAATACATAACAACTAATGGTATGGGTGTTTTCTATTAAGTGCTTATGTAAATATTTGTAATCCCACTGTATTGATTCTGATATCTGTAACACAGATGCTTCAGTTACCTATCTCGGAGTCGAGTCGGATCAATGTATGTGATGTGAAATATTTATTTATTTATTTACCAGCAACGAAGGCTCCGGACTAAATACGTCACAACTCATGGTATGTGTGTTTCCTATGTAATAAGTACTTACGTAAATATTTGTAATCCCGCTGTTGGTTCATGCACCTGTGTAACTGATATCACAGTTACACAGGTGCATGAGCTACCTATCTTAGAGTCAGATCAATGTATGAGATGTGAAATATTTATTTATTCTGCAGTATATGGGACATACTTACAGCTACCTTTCCATACCTATATAACAATTGGTCACTAACTATAATAGAGCAAATGTATTAAACCAGTTAAACTTATGCAATGTGTGACTTTCAATGGATATTCAAAATTTTTAAATATATAAGTAGGTTAGTACTTAAATACTTAGTTATGTACCTAACAAATAGTTAAAAGTGTGGCAGGTAAGTAGGTATACCCACTTTTTAATGAAAGAGAAAACTTATTACCTACTTATACATGTAATACCTATAGACAATTAACCTAGGCAAAATTATTGCCTCTTGTAATCATTGTGGCTAGTAATAGAAAATGGTAAAAACCCACTCAAAAGGTATTTAACTTAGTATTTTAGTAAAAGTTAGGTAGGTTAATACCTAATTGAGTCAAAAACCTATATAATTAATCCCTAACTAAACCATCAAAAGTTTCAAACTTTTGAACTGCTAAATAAGATTCAGTTTGAAGAATACAATGCAGTCGTAGAAAAATTAATCTGTGCAGATTAATTACATACCTAGTGAATGTAGTTACCTATTATAAGAAGCCTTCACCACTAGGTAGGTACTTAGCAGGTAATTATACTTAAATGTGCATAAATATAATAATAATAATGTTGTCGACGGTCAATGCTCCGAAACCAGAACAATCAACGCCGGCGTACCACAGGGCTCAGTGCTGTCCCCAACGCTGTTCATTCTGCACATAAAATGACATGCTCTCAATTGAGAGCATACATTATTATGCGGACGACAGCACGGGTGATGCGCGATACACTGGCCATCATAACATCCCTCGTAACTCCATTATGGAAAGACGGGAACAACTTGTGTCTGAAGTCGAACACTCACTTAAACAGGTTTCGGAGTGAAAGGAACCTTGTTCAGTTCAATCCGACTAAGACACAAGTTTGCGCGTTCACTGCCAAAAAGGACCCTTTTGTTTTAGCTCCCCAGTTCCAAGGAGTATCTCTCTGTGTTTCTGAAAGCATCGGGATCCTAGGCATCGAAGTGTCCGACAAGGTCCAATTTAGGCGTCATTTGGAGGACAAAGCAAAACTCGCTAGCAAGAAGATGGGTGTCTTGAATAGAACGAGGCGGTTCTTCACGCCTGGGCAACGCCTTGTACTATATAAAGCCCAAGTACGATCCCACATGGAGTACTGCTCCCATCTTTGGGCAGGCGCCCCTAAATATCAGCTTGACCCATTTGACGCCTTGCAGAGACGAGCTGTCCGGATTGTCGGGGATCCCGATCTCACGGACAAATTGGAGTCGTTGGAGTCGCGAAGAGATTTTGGCTCTCTTTGCCTCTTCTATAGGCTCTTCCATGGAGAGTGCTCTTTGGAGCTGTTTAATATCATACCAGGGTCACCATTCTACAATCGCACGACTAGACACCGCGGCAAACTTCACCAATACTACCTGGAACCAATCCATTCCAGAACTCTTCGTTTCCAGCGCTCCTTTTTTCCGCGCTCGTGCAAACTCTGGAATGACCTTCCAGCCGCGGTGTTCCCTGATCGCTATGACATGTCCTTTTTTAAACGAGGTTTGAAAAGAGTTCTTCTCTCATGGTAGGCAGCGGCATGACTCTGCTCCGGCATTGTTGATGTCTATGAGCGGCGGTTACCGTTTACCATCAGATGGGCCGCAAGCTCGTCTACCTACTATAAGCAATAAAAACAAAAAATCATTTAACAATGGACAACATTTCAAAATTGCTAAGCTCTGAAACAAAAAATACCAATTCTTTATTTACTTTTCCGCTGCTCGAATATATATTTATTCATTTTTTATATTGCTTATTTACTGAGAAAAAAATTAAAAACTAAAAAACGTAAGATAACGTCATCGGACGGCAGAATATAAAATATTTCTTTGCTTAGCACATTATAGTTTAAAATTTACGAAATCCCAAACCCATGACATGCAACTGTCAAAAAAAAAGACAACTTGTCAACGTTGAATGAATGAATGACGTTGACAATGTTGACACTAGTATTATTTACCTTTGACAGTAGTACCTTTTTTTATTAAAACATTGATAAGCAAAGGAATATCGCTGTATTCAGCCGTCCGATGACGTCATTTGGCGCTTACGTCTATTTAGAATATAAAGAATTTCAATAATTATTTTATACATGAAAATGGAGGAATTTTGAAAAAAGAAAAAATATGGGTCTGTTCATTTTATGTCTATTTTCATAAAAAAAACAATATGGACATGTTAAAAATATGAAATGTTGTCCATTGCATTACATTATAGTAATAAACTCACTGGTAAATCTACAAAATTTCTCAGTAGGTAAATAAGTAAGTACCTACTTAAGTACCTATTGTAAATTTACTTCCATGTTTAAACGAAAATAAATTACTAAGATTCATACATAAAAAGTACTCAATGTATTCATAATCATCTATATAGGTATAGCAATTTTTACATTTTTTACCAAGAAACTCCACTATTTTGATTTAATCTAAGAAAAAACGAATCTTAATTGGTATATCAGACATTGGACCTTGTATACAAAGACATAAAGATCCTTTTTTAATACACCATAAATCCATTCAACCGAACAAAAACACCTATCTAGCTATCGTGAATTATGACATAAGGACGCGAGACACGACTTGTCAAATTCAATATTTCGGAAGCGGTTTGGTACTTTCAAATTAGGGTTTGGGACGAGATGTGTCAAAAGAGTTTCGGTTGAGTTCAACCGACGCAATGTTCACTTCAAATTAGGAAACGTCGTCAAATACGTTTGATTGAGTCTCAAAGTTAACTTCAAAATAGACCTCCTGACCCCGCTCGAGATACAAATTCTGACAGGCCATGGTGGATTCAGAGAGTATTTGCACCGGTTCAAGCTGAGAAGCGACCCCGGTTGCGAGTGCGACCAGAACATCAGCGAATCGGTGTGGCACATACTGCTCGACTGCCCGAGGTTCCTACAGGCTAGATACCACTTGGAATGCGACAATCAGACGGAGCTTACAAAAGACCAGCCAGATCTATTAGACGGGGCGGACACGAGGCAGAAATTCCTACAATACGTAGATATAATTGCCTCGATAACCACAAAACGCAACAGCACTCTGGGAACGACTCCGGTCACTAACCAGACTCACACGGACTACAACCAACCCGTCTCTCACACGAACTACGGCCAACCCTACAATAGCACAGACAACAACAACCCATTCGACACCGACAACCAACACACAAATTACACAAATACAGCAACACCTAACAATCACACACCGCCCCTTTAACCTACTGCAATCGGGAGAGACAGGAAAGCCCAGTTTGCGTCTGCGAGGTGTCGCCCTCTTCACGGAAGCAAATTCTGAAAGAGTGGGCATCGCGTTCTGCACGGCTATGGCGAAAAACACTGTGAGCATCTCGCCGGGCCTAGCCTCGCTTCTCAATGGCAGCACCGTCAAAACCACCATGAAACGTAGAGCGTTCAATGAACTGCAAGTGGTATCCGTGGACTTCTTTTCCACGGATAGTGCGAAGAAAAAACAAGACCATCGCACTCTTCTGCAGAGAACTTGATACCACGGAATTTCAACAAGCCTGCAAGGTGCTGGCAAAGATAGGCGAGAGGGGCACAAGCGAACGCGCTCCCTCAAAAACAATCAGTGTCGATGCCATGGTCGTGAGTCTCGAAAAGGGCATGACCGAGGATTATCTTGGAGCCCTGGCAGCCTCAAAGCATCATGAAGTCATTGTCTACGAGGATACAGGCCAAAACTTTTTTTTTTGTTGTCCCGGTGGAAAATGTCGCCTTAAGCACACCCGACCGCTGGGAGACGGCCGGGTAGTGTGGGGCTCTCCCTTGGGGTGCTCCCAGGGGCGTACCCACTAAAAACCACCGGGACATTTCCTGCTACGTCCGTGTGGGGTGGGTTACGGTAACGGGTATAAAACCAAGTCCGCGGCCCACCCTCGAAGGACGAGAGGCTCGCCAGCACGGCCTCTTCAAAAACGGGCCTCGCCAAAAAACGAACAAGAGTGGCCCTAGCCACTCCCATGGCCCACCATTCCACCCTCTCCGGAATCGTCCAAGTTGCTGGGTTGCAACGCAGACGCTCCGGAAGTGACGACTGCAGACCCCTCCCCCAACCCATACCCTGCTGGCTGCAGGGCAGAGAGAGGAGAGAGCACCCACAGACTTTAAGCTATACCCGAAAACCCTCCCGTTCGAGCATCCCCGCTGGGTTGCGGAGTCAATCGACGGGACGGGAAAAGCGGGGGTGGCGAGTCGTAGCTGCATCCCACTGGCTGCGGAACTCAACACAGACCCGCATACAAAGCTCCCACCATAAAGGCGGGGAGAGCGCTCCCGAGAATCAGGGCGCAACACGAATTCCACCACCGTGGAACTCTCCAACATTCGAACGCGCCCGAAGGCGCGACAGTTCAAGGCTCGAGAACAAAATGGCCCCCATACGGCACCATCACACCAGGAACACCGGCCCACCCCAACGCCAACCTACGGCAGAAGGGGGGGCTGGATAAAGAAGGCAGCCTCCGTGCCCGGCCCTATTGTGTTCAGGTCTGTAAAGAGAGGCCGGTCCTCTAAGCCCTCAGCGGACAATGAAAGCCCCCGAGTGGTGTGCGCTGCGCGCGATCCACTGCGTCGGGGCTGGTCCGCCGGAAATTCTGTGCATCCTTTGGCCGTCGGGTAGCAATCCACAAATGAATTACTACCCACCGTTGCCCGGGGAAAACCATGCCCCACGGTAACCGTTTCTGCCTAATACCAACCGAAGCTAGAATCAGGACAGAACTGATTACCAGCGGGGCCACTCTAGGAGGTAGATACACCTGAGTCCCCACAGGCCAAAACCTCAGTTATCTTAGACAGCGACCTCAAGAGCCAAATCCTGAAGAACGTCCCACCGACTGCTGGAACCATTCGATAGTCAGCACAGACATCAGCGGGTCCGAGCGGTTGGAGAACAGGATTGTCCAGGAAAGAGCTGAGGCTTCACAGGATGCGAGCACAAAAGAGAGCGACATCCTAAAGGAGAGAAAAAAGGATTCCGCACTCTCCACACTAAGCAGAGCAATAAGTTCAATCCCGGAAGTGGTAGCGAAAAGGCTGCGACGGATGAGAGAGATTGCAGCGCTCCAATCTGCGGTGGAACATATAGCGACCCTCTCCAAAAAGTTGGGATCAGAGCCATCAACACCGAAAGACCGCACCCGAGCAGACATGGGACAAGTGACACCACCCGAACTCCGACCTGCGGTAGAATCAGAAGACCACATGCTCAATGCTTTCATAGAATTTGTAGCAGTCACTAGAGCCACCCGGAAAGTCAATGAGGATATCTGCAAAGAGATGATCACGACCTACGGGAGAGGTTTAGTCGGCCTAAACGGCAGAATGTTGCAAATCAAACTGAGGGAAGCTGAGGCAGCTATATACGACAACGACACCTCTACAGTCCTACTGGGAGAGATGTCGGGGTCTTATATGGCAGGCTACAGCAAGTCGTGTGGTTTTATGAATCTGGACGAAAACCAAAAGGAAGAGGATGGGAAGATTACTTTTAGAACACCTGCCGGAGAGCCTTTAGTAGTGGTAGCTAAGTGCACCAAGGTGATGCTTGACGACAAAATTTTGGAAATGGCCAACACTATTTCTGGGGATTTGTCTGAAGGCAGAAAACCGGAGCACTGGATAAAACCTGCCATCGATTGGGTCAACGGAGTCCTAGGGTGCGGCAAGACGACGTGGGTCATGTCCTAAATAAACGTCGAAGAGGACATGATTGTCGCCACCAGTAGTATGGAATTGGGTATTCTATATCATCTGTCCTTCGTATCAGCTAACGCTGAAACTCACTCCAGATGATCTAGAATGTCCTAATTGCATACTCCGCGCTATCCGTTTCATCTACAAACATTTGTAATGAGTTTACACATTCGGTCTTTTCGCAGCTCCTGCTGCGAATCTCTCGTCGTGAGCGCCAGAACGACCAATATCATACTGATGATATTGGTTGTTCTGGCGCTCACTCGTGTAGGCCGCGGTCAATTGAAATTTCGTTCAGTTGCAGCAGGAACTGCAATCTCACTTCAAGAGAGCGAGAGGGCGCAATGGAAGTTGGTATTTTTGTAAGGAAAAATCCACATCTCTTTCCAGTGTATTCACGACCCCAAAATCTTCGACCGCGAACTAAACTGGCCGCACCTAATTCCAAATTAGAATTAGTAAGAAATGGACCTTTTGGCATGTGTGTGAAAATTTATAATAAAATTCCGAACACAATACAAAAGGAGAAAAATATTGGAAAGTTCAGGAATAAACTAAAAGCTTACCTAATTGATAAAAGTTTCTACACGCTGTCGGAGTTTTTTAAATGAAAATAAAGTCACAATCAAATTTGTATAAAATAACTAATACTATAATTGTCATTGTAATATAATTCTGTAATCGAATCCTTAAATGTTATGTAATTCTATAATTTATTTATTGTATACCAATATTGCGATACCCTATCAGGGTTCATGTTTGAACTAAATATATCAATCAATACCTGTAATGTACAACATGATTGCAATAAACGTTTGAATTGAATTGATATCCTCAGAAAAAGGTGCATTATTCAGCATATGAAGAGTCCCCATGATTACTTAGTTGAGTTTTATTATGTTGAATATATTCTATATTATTTACTCATTCCAACAGCCCTAGACTAGATATTTGTTGATTTCAAATAGGAGAACGTTATTGTTTCAGATAATTCTATTATAGCTATCGCAACACTGCAGTCACATTGTAAACTAAGTAATGAAGTTTGTTAAACAAAAAGAATTGCTTAAATTTCAGTGCATCTGTCCTAAGTCGTCTGAAGAACCAAAATGACATGGAAATTTATTACCAAGTACAATACGTTGTATTGTGTGCGGTCCCTCCAATAGCGGAAAAACTAATTTAGTGATAAGTTTACTATTGCATGAAAGTGGACCAAGATTCCGGAACCTTTATGTGTATTCAAAATCTTTATATCAACCTAAATATTTATATCTTAAAAAGGTGTTGGATATGGTGCCTAGAACATCATTCAGTAAATACAATCATAATAGCGAAATTTTGAGTCCACATGACGCCTTACCTGATTCAATTATAATTTTTGACGACGTTGCTTGTGAAAATCAAAACAACATTAGAGATTTTTTCGCCATGGGACGTCATAAAAATATAGATTGTTTTTACATAAACCAATACACAAAAGTTCCCAAACAACTTGAGTAGTAAATAGATTGGGAACTTTGACTCGACGATGTATCACTTTGGCTCGCCCTGGCTCGCCTCCGTGATGCATCGTGAGCCAAACTTTCCCAATCTATTAAAAGACCGTATAGATTGGAGCCTCCGTTAGAGTCTCCGATTCCCTAACCGTTCGCACAACTTGAAGCTGCAGTTAGAGCCTATACAATCGATCACTTTGTTCGGATCGATCCTAACTGTATTAGGGTAAGAAAAGTTCATGAAAGTACCAAGAGAGGTCACTGTGCATAATTACATCGCACCAGCAAAGCGATTTTCTAAAACTACATAAGCTCAATAGTGATGTATGTTAACGGCTTTTAGGACTATTCGGAAAACAATAAACCGTTGTTTGCGAAGTTGGCTTTTATTTGTTGCAAAGCGACCTAGCATTCCTCTCGACTGGGACCTGGGCAACCTAGGGTTTGTACATGGTCCTTCGAGTGCCGGAAAGGTTAGCCGTGGGTGACGCATTTTTTGGAGCATTAAGCGTTGTGAGGGTTGGTGTCTGGTGATTGGCGCCTAGCTGGTGGAGGAGCAGTCCTGGCTGAGGAGTGGAGCTGCTGCAGCAGGGGTCCTAAGCTTGGTGGTGAATCCGGCTTTGGGACTTCGCGAGGGTGCCTGGTCTGAAAGGAGGTGCCGTCAGGAATCAGTTGGCGAAACAGGCAGTGACGTCGTGGTGACGTTGCATTGACGTCGTGGTGACGTCACGAGTGAGTGCAAGGACAACTGTGAGTGTTATTTTTTTTTTCTGTTCGAGTCAAGCGAAATTGAACTCTATACCTTAGCGGAAGTTAACTTTGAAGAATTTGCTGTTTATTTTAAAAGAGTGTTAAAATCAGTTAGAAATTGAACCTTATTAGTTGGTGATAATTAACTTAGAAGAATTAAGTGAGGAAGACATCGGAGTAATAGTACGGCGTGATTGTTGTTTAGGATTTTGGACTTTATTTGCATAGGAGATTTAACTTGAAAAATTGTTAGCTTAAATTATAGATATTGGAAGTTAGAAAATTTCGTTTGTTTACATTAACTTAGTCTAATTTTTAAGAAATTTGGTTGAGACGGGGAACCTATGCCCGATTTTGCTTTAAGTGGATAAATTTAAAAACACTTAGAATAATTTCGTTAATTAGAGAGATAGTACATACAATTTTAAAGTCTTTAGAACTTAAATTAATTTTGTGTTTGCATGGACTTTGTTTTAGTTTGAGTAATTTGGTTCATACGGGGAACCTATGCCCGATTTGGCGTTTTTGGTGTGATTTGAAACACTTAGATTATTTTTGAATTTTACAACTTTAAAGATATAAATTGAAGACTTATAAAATTTTACATTGATTATTTTTTTATGAATTGCATGTAATTGTTTTGAGAGTTTATTTATACATTTGTTAATTTGTTATTTACATTTGTTTTTGGTTTGTTGTTAAATTTAAAATGGATAAAGAAATACGTTTGCAAGTTGATGCTTATGAAAAAATCGGTAAAGCTAGTACAAATTTTAAAAAATCACCAAAAGAGCGTATAACAGAAGCGTATTGCCAAACAAGATTAGAGTCGTTGGAATTGATATGGGCAGAATTCCTTATAACGCATAAAAATTTAGTTAAATCTTATGGATCGGCATTGAAAAATGATGATTATGTGAAAAAAGATTTATATGATCAAGTCGAAGAAGCATATATAGCGTACAAAACGAATTTAAAGTCAGCACTAAATAACTTTACAAAAGGCAAAGAGCAGCGGTTAGACGCTGCGCAACAATCATCACAAGGTACACCCAGGGCCGAAACTTTTAAGTTGCCCAAGATTGTAATACCAACATTTTCGGGTAAATATACCGAATGGATTACATTCCGGGATTTATTTACTTCCTTAATTCATAATAATTCTAAGTTAGATAATGTGCAAAAAATGCACTACCTCAAAAGCTCTTTGTCTGGTGAAGCAGAGCAGTTACTCAGACAAATTCCTATTTCAGAAGCAAACTACGAAAGATGTTGGCTTCAATTAAAAAACCGATATGATAATAAACGCTATTTGTCACATTTTATTCTTAAAAGATTATTTATTCAGAAGAATGTTATTGTAGAATCAGCTATTGCCTTAAAAGAATTAATGGATACCACTAATGACTGTTTGAGTGGCTTATCGAATTTGGGAATTGACACTAAGAATTGGGATGTACTAATTATTCATATTTTGTGTTTAAAACTGGATGCTGAATCTAGAAAACAATGGGAATTTACTATAACAGCTAGCACTCCGTCAGAGGATCTACCGACTTATGTACAATTTAAAGAATTTTTGACTAATAGGTACAGAGCACTGGAGTTTTTAGACACCAAAAGCTTCAATAACAAATATCAAGGAGATAAAAATTTTGGTCATAATAATAACGTTGTAAAATTTAAATCTATGCATACTACTACTAAATTCCAGTGTATATTTTGTACAGACGCTCACAAATTGAGTGCTGGTAGGAAATTTGCGAATGAAACTGTCGATCAGCGTCGTAATTTCGTTCAGTCAAACAATTTATGTTATAATTGTTTAAGCACTAATCATGGGGCGAAGACTTGTCCAATTTATATTAAATGCAAGTTATGCCATCGTAAGCACCACACGCTTCTCCGTCCAAAAAATGCAGAGAACGCACAGTCTAATGTTGCTGGGTTATGTCAGGGGATACGGATAGTCCATCTCAAAATATGGGGCCCAATTTTGAGGCAGGGAGTTCACAAAGCTCATCAACTGTAGTCACTTGCAGTTTCTCGACAGGAAATGTGAAACAAGTATTATTAGCGACGGCGCTAATCAATGCTGAGTGGAGAAACGGCAGCAAACATGTATTGAGAGCCTTATTAGATCAAGGTTCTCAGGGAAACTTTGTCACAGAGTCAACCGTGAGTGACTTAAAATTACGGAAAACACCTATACATGGTAAGATTTTAGATGTTGGGGGTGATAAGGGACTAATTTCGAAAGCTATGGTGATCACATCAATTAGTTCGAGATTCGATCCTAGCTGGAATGTTTCGGTAAACGCATACGTTCTGAAATCAATTACTTCTTTCCTTCCAAGTAAGAAAGTTGATCAATTGGATATTTCAGAATTTCAGGGAATAGAGCTAGCTGATCCTGATTACAACCGACCTAATAAGATAGACTTATTATTAGGTGCGGAAGTTTTCAGTCAGATAGTTCAGGAAGGTATTCGCAAAGGACCGAGAGGATTACTTCTTGCGCAAGCTACTAGCTTAGGTTGGATCTTATCAGGGACGGTTAGTCAATCGGAAGGGAAAAATGAAAAAATATTAACATCAATGCATTGTAAATTGGAGGAAGGAGATGAATTACTAAAAAGATTTTGAGAATTGGAGACATGTATAGGGTTGACAAAGGAACAAATCTTTACAGAAGAGGAAAAGAAATGAGGAGAAATGTTTGTGAATACTACAACTAGAGATGATGAAGAAAGATATATAGTTAGGTTGCCTTTCAATTCAGAAAACCCAGAGTGTAAGAGAGGGGAAAGCAGGAATATAGCAGTGAAAAGATTACAAGGATTGGAAAAAAGGTTCGAAAAGGATAATAAATTTAAAGAAAGTTATAGAGAAGTGATAAATGAATATTTAGAATTGGGACATATGGTTGAAGTACAGGGTGTAGATGAAAAAAGAAAGCAGGCTGTATATTTACCTCATCATGCAATAGTCAGGGAAGATAAGGATACCACTTAAGTCAGGATAGTTTTCAATGCATCGCAGAAAGGAAAAAATGGGGTATTCTTGAATCAAAATCTTATAGTAGGACCTACAATTCAACCGGATTTGAGGCACTTGGTAATGAAGTGGAGATTGTCGAGTATTTGTCTCACGGCTGACATCGTTAAAATATACCGACAAATAAAGGTACACGAAGAAGACACGGATTATCAAAGACTGGTGTGGAGAGATAATCCTAAGGAACAAATAAAGGATTACAAATTGGTTCGTGTAACTTTTGGTACAGCGTCAGCGCCGTTTCTTGCAGTAAGAACACGTCAACAAGTCGCAGTTGATGAGGGGTCACAACTTTCCTTTAGCGGCTGAAAAGGTAAAAGAAAACTTTTACATGGACGACATGATGACGGGATGCGAATCTGTAAAAGAAGGAATACAATTATATACAGAAATGAAAAAACTATTAAATAAAGGTGGGTTTAATTTACAAAAATGGGCAACTAATGATGAAAAATTGCTAAAAATAATAAAGGAGAAAGAAAGTGAACAAGAGAATGGAAAACACAAAGTAAAAATAAATGATAATATCAATATTAAGATGGATGACGTAATTCAAATTTTAGGGCTTACCTGGGAACGACAGAGCGATAACTTCAGTTACAAGGTTGATATTGCAGAATTAGTACCACCTATAACTAAACGGAAAATTATTTCGGATATTTCTCGGCTGTTTGATCCGTTAGGATGGGTTACGCCATGCATAATAGTAGCTAAAATCTTAATACAAAAGCTGTGGATAGCTGGTGTTAACTGGGATGAGGCAGCGCCTAAAGAGATCCAAACTGAATGGTGCACTTATAGAGAGCAACTGAAGAGTATCGCCGAAGTGAAGATTCCTAGATGGGTTGGGACAAAAATAGGTGATAGTCAGAGAGAGCTACACGGATTTTGTGATACCTCTAAAGTAGCTTACGCAGCAGTGGTGTGCATGCGAATAATTGATACGGAGGGAAAGGTTCATGTATCGTTGATTGCAGCCAAATCCAAAGTGCGGAGCTGTGGAACTTACACGGTTAATGAGAGATATTGCTAAGGTACTAAAAATCGAAAATACTTACCTTCATGCGTGGACGGACTCAATGATCGTGTTGGCCTGGCTGAACAGCTTACCCAGTAGATGGAAAGTGTTTGTGGCGAGTCGCGTCGGAGAGATACTTACTTCCCTAGATCCACATCAATGGGCACATGTGAGTACCCAAGAAAATCCCGCAGACTGCGCCTCCAGAGGAGTTTCACCTTCAGAGCTGAAAAACAAATCATTATGGTTAAATGGTCCAGATTTTTTAAGAGCTGAAAGCATAAAATATGAAAAACCCACAGAGTTAACTACTGAAACCGAAGCGGTTAAGCTACATAGTATTATAACAAATGATGAAGATTTGTTTGAAAGATTTTCCAAGCTGCATAAACTTGTGAGAGTTGTAGCGTACTGTCGGAGATTCTTGAACATGAAGAAACCTAAACCTGAAAGAAAAAAACATTCGTTATTTAACATCAAACGAAATAAAAGAAGCAATGGAAATATGTACAAAAAGGGATCAAAAAATTCATTATAATAAAGAAATAGAAGCGATAAAAGCAAATCAAACTTATAAAAATAAATCAATAAAATCAATAGATGCAGTACTAGATGAAACAGGAATATTAAGAGTAGGAGGGAGATTAGAGAAATCACAAATGAGCTCAAATCGCAAGCATCCAATGTTAATGGCGAAAAACTCGAAACTTACCGCATTGTTGATTGCAGATGCTCACCTTTGAACGTTGCACGGAGGTCCGCGGTTAATGTTAAATTACCTGCAAAATTATTATTGGTGCTAAGTATTTTATCATTGGTGCTAAGCAATTAGTTAAAGCCCATGTTAGAAAGTGTATCGAATGCGTAAAAAATAAAGGTATTACTCACCAACAATTGATGGGACAGCTACCAGCAGTATGGGTTACCCCAGCTCGTCCTTTCTTACGTAGTGGCGTAGACTTCGCAGGTCCGATACAAATACGCACTACTAGAGGTCGAGGTCATAGATCCTATAAAGGATATATATGTTTGTTCGTATGTATGGCCACTAAAGCTGTACATGTCGAGGCGGTCAGCGAACTTACATCTGGGTTTCTCCAATCACGCTGGTGTATTAATTAGTATAGAATTCAAACAAATTAAAAAACAATTACCGTGGTGTACTAAAAAAAGAAAATATAACAATAAAAACATGGACAATTTTAAAAGAAGTTTAAATAAAATAGATTGGGAAAAAACACTTACTGCAACAAAAAACATAAACGAGAACTATAAAATTTTTAATGATTTACTAAATAACATACTAAATACTTGCATACCTAAAATTAATATGAAATCTAGGACTGTACAGGAACACTAATGGTTATCAGTTGGAATAAAAATATCCTGTAAGAATAAAAGATTATTAAAAATAATTACGCAAAAATCAAAAAATAAAACTCTCCTAAAATATTACAAAACATATGAGAAAATACTTAAAAAAACAGTGAGAATTGCGAAAAAGATGCAAAACAAAAAAAGAATTAACAACTGCTCAAACAAAGTTAAAACAATGTGGAATATAATAAATGAAAATATGAATAAAATAAACAAACATGAAAAGGACAATATCCAACTGAAAATAAATAAAACGATAATAAATGACCTTAAGAAAATATCAGATAGCTTTAATAATTTTTTTGCATCAGTCGGTCAGATAAAAGAAAATATAACGGACACAGAGCGGATTCTGCGTTTACCTTTACTCCACCCTACTGTAAACACTATGTTTTTAAGCCCAGTAAACCAAACCGAAGTCCGTAAAATTATAAAGAATTTAAAAATTAAAAACAGTTTCGGAATTGACGAACTTCCTCCAACCCTTATAAAAAGATGCGCCGATGAACTAACAAAACCATTTACTATGCTCATAAATCAGTCCTTCGATGAGGGCACATTCCCAGATATTTTAAAAAGAACTATTATAAATCCAATACATAAAAAACAAGACAAAACAGACCCAAATAAATACCGACCAATTGCACTTTTACCAACAGCAACAAAATTATTTGAAAAAGCAATGACTGATCGTATTTATAAATTTTGTGAAAAATAAACCATTTTTGACAACAGCCAAAACGGCTTTAGAAAAAAGCGGTCTACTGTTCTAGCAGTTTATAAATTCATACAAGAAGCCCATAATTTTATAAACAACAAAAAATATGCAGTAGGGGTCCTACTTGACATGTCGAAGGCATATGATAGGGTACAACATGACATCTTGTCGGAATAGGAATACGTGGACAAAGCTATAACTGGATAAAATCATATTTAAAAGACAGGGAACAGTTTGTAGAAGTCAAATATTACGATAGCATAATCTCTCAAATAAAAAACGTAAGGTCAGATGGTATTATTACC
The DNA here is from genome assembly GCA_019059595.1 of Marasmia exigua. Lineage (NCBI taxonomy): Eukaryota > Metazoa > Arthropoda > Insecta > Lepidoptera > Crambidae > Marasmia > Marasmia exigua. The sequence goes on along the minus strand of JADPWL010003290.1, from coordinate 151,130 downwards.
AATGCATCATCCCACAGGGAAGCGTGATCGGGTGTCTCCTATTTCTTATTTATATTAATGACCTGCCAAAAACAACAAACGATCACTGCATATTATTTGCAGATGATATTTCTATACTCACTTCGTGGCAAGGAAACACCGATATAAATGAAAAACTGCAGTCGACACTAAAAGCAATAACAAACTGGATGAGCAAATATAGTCTAGAAATAAACTTTGAAAAAACCAAAATAATTACATTCCATCCTTACCAGAAAGAGCATCTTCATATTAATTTAAATTTTAACGGGAATAAACTAGAACATGTCAATGAATATACTTTACTTGGACTGACTATAGACACACATACAAACTGGAAATCCCACATAGAGAACATAAAAACAAAATTATCTAGATTTTCATATGCTTTGCGAGAGATTAAGAAATCAACGGACGAAAAAACAGCTCTAGTTACTTATTATGCATACGCAAACGCATGGCTCACTTACGGCGTGGTGCTGTGGGGAAATAGTACCGACGCACCAAACCTATTTACACTGCAAAAAAAATTAATTAGAATCATAGTAAACATACAACAAACGGACAGTTGCAAACCGCACTTTCAAAGATTAAAAATTCTTACTCTCCCGTGTATTTATCTATACGAAGTTTGCAGATTTGTAAGGAAACATCCCTACCTTTTTATCAATAGACAGGACATACCAACAAAATATACATTTCGCCCGAAAACCCAAAAAAGGTTAATGCTACCCACTTCAAAACTAAATTTACATTCGAACAGCCCATTAACAATGAGTGTAAAAATATATAATAAATTACCAACCATAATAAAAACCAGTCCAGATAAAGAATTTTATATAACACTTAGGGAGCTTTTCACCACAAAAAGCTATTATACAACACAAGAATATTTTAACGATAGACTCTGAAATAACATGCAATGCAATAAATACAAATGAATTATTAATAATACCTAGCTAGATAATACAGATAAATTGAATAATAAGTAACATCATAAAATAACATTAATAATATAATAACAATAATCATACGATCACAAAATCTCAATATCACATTATAATTCTATCTATTTTATATATACATGTATATAACAATGGACTAGAGTATCTAATATAAATATTCAGCAGTCCTCCTCTCCTCTAATTTGCTGTGCCCGACAGGGTCCATATTGTTCCTTAAATATCATTTATAATATGTACCACCGTAATGTATCACATATGGAAAAGCAATAAAGAATTGAATTGAATTGAAGGATTTCTTCAAGCCTTCAAAAGGTTCACAGCTCGTAGAGGTCGTTGCGAGGATATTTGGAGCGACAATGGAACCAACTTTGTTGGAGCTGCTGGAGAACTTCGAAAGCTATTTTCAAACGAAAAAGATAGCATTCTCCCAGAAATCGCAGAACAGTTGGCTACCAATCAAACTACGTGGCATTTCATCCCCCCACATGCACCTAATTTTGGTGGGTTGTGGGAAGCCGGGATAAAATCAGTGAAATTTCACTTAAAACGGGTGATTTTTGGTTTGAAATAACTTTATTTACTCATTAAAACATATAAATGTCACTTACATGAGTACATTAACAATAATAAAAACTTAAATATAAATCATACACAGTGGCGGACAAAGCCCAAAACAACAGCAAAACAAAAAAAATAAAAAATAAAATATGTATATAAAAGGGTACTTTGAAAAAAAAAACAGAACACCGGGTGACAAACAAAATCGTCTTTAACTGAGACAGAGACATGATCGGCACAAAATATCCCACCGGTCAGTTTGCGCATTGAATATTGACCGATGGTCCAAGTCAAAGACGTTACTCTTTCTTTATAAGGTGATCGAATTGTAGTGTGTGACGCACCTCGCCCCTAGGTTAGGCTAGTATATAAGTTCATTAGTAGGTAATAAACAAAGAGTTATAACGCATCACTTGTTTTAATTACACGTCCCGAACCTCCGTCATTGCATGGCGACCCTGCCAGTGCTGCCTATGGCGGCGCTGCGCACGGGCACATGTCAAGTTTAATTTTTTTGGAGGCGATCAGAAATGTAAATAATCAAAACTTTAAGAAGCGTGTGAATAATGTAAAAGAAAAGACAATACGGTGTACGGGCGTGCGTGCTGTGAGAACATCATGAGGAGTACTGGGCGCAGGGCGCAGATGGAGCCAGAGGACAAACTGGTTGCAGGCTGCCGGGTGATGTTGGTGTCAGATGTGGTATGATTGCCGGCAGCCGGGCGATGATGGAGTCCGATGGTTGGAGTGGAGACGCAGGGCGCCGGGAGAAAGTTGGAGACCATGGACGTCGCATGGTCTCAAGGATTGAAACAGCCGCCGTCGAAGATTTTTATAATTCTTTTTATATTTTACTTTCTATACCTTTAAAATTTTAAATGTTGGCAACCAAATATTTTTTCTGTAGATTTCATTTTTAGGTTTCGTGTCATAATATTTGTTTATTTATTATTGGGGTTTTTTTTGGAGTTGAGTGACACACGTGCGAGTGCTCAATTTAGGTGTTTTTGTGCCTATTTTCGTATTTTCTATCTGTGTTGAACTTCTTGGCTTTCTAACTTTGTGGTTTGTGTCTTGGGTAAGTAATAAATAACAAAACTAATCATTTATTAAATACATTTATTTACATCTCTTAACCTCTTACACCGGTCGTTGGCGATATCATAATGGATATCCCTCCTCTTAAACCCCCTGATCCTCCAGATGACTCCCCAATGTCCTTAGACGTTTTCAATAGTCAGGACAACATCAATAACGCGGGTGAATCCCGAAAGCACAAGCTGCCTTTGGACACGACGAATGCGTCCAACCCGGATAAACGCCATAGAAATGTACATGACATAGATTCATCGGCTTCAGTACAATCGATATACATGCACCCAAGTTTCTCTGAATCAAGGCGATATTCAGAAAACGACTGCGGACCGTTTGTTGTTCATGTGTCCAGAAGTGAGCCTGACCTAGCAGCAGGCACGGCCATTCGAGCAATTAAATTTGGTCAACTTGTTTTTAAAAAGGGGATTAAAAACATAGTAAAGGACGGAATTAAAAATGTTGGTAGGAACCGTATCTCTGTTGAATTTTCAACAGGTACTGCGGCAAACGATTTTGCTTCCTCTGAATTCCTCTCCTCAAATAAGTTCTCGGCTAACATCCCAACCTACATTGTTACCCGTATGGGAATAACCCATGGAGTCCCAGTCGACGTTTCTCTGGACGAATTCATAGAGAGTGTTGAATTACCAGAAAAATGCGGTAAGATCTTAAAGGCTCGTAGATTAAACAAAAAAAAGAACAATAATGGTAACATCGTTTGGACCCCAACACAGACAGTGGTACTGACCTTCTCTGGCCAAACCCTGCCTGAAAAAATATACTCCTTCCACACAGCCTTGTTAGTGCATACATATCAGCTGCCCACCATTCAGTGCTTTAGCTGCTGCCGCTTTGGTCATGTAAAGTCCCAATGCCGATCTAAGCCTCGCTGCTACCGTTGTGCTCAGGAACACACTGGTGATAGCTGCAACATATTAGAAGAAGCTTCCACATGCCTACATTGCTCAGGAGCACATTTTGCCATAAGTAGGTGCTGTCCTGAACAGGCAAGACAGAAACAGATTAAGCTACTTATGGCACAGGAGAGCATTCCATACTTTGACGCATCCGCTCGTATAGCCAACGTTAGGCGTCCCTATAGTGACGTAGTTAAGAACACCACTTTCTCGCAGGTAACCCCAACCCAGGCCTCCACCTACCCTTCACCCCAGACTCCCCCTACAATGACAAAGGTATATAAAAAGACAGTGACCCTAAGCCCCCATATTAGATCGCCACTAGCCAAAGGCTATGACAGACACACCCACCAAGCTATAATTAGTAACCCGTCTTCTTCTTTACCAAATGGATGTGCCCTCCAAAACCCCCAGAACTCCTCAGAAACAACCAGTAATGACTTTTTGATTGAATCCTTAATTAGCACACTAATCCAAATTATCTCCAAATTTAGTGATGCAATACCGCCCAACGTTGCCCACCAACTGTCTAAACTCAGTAGCTTAGTACCGCCGCTAGAAGACCAGTCGCAGAATGGCTATGATGGACACTGCGCAGTTTCTACAATGGAACTGTAAAAGTATCCGTCATAAAAAAAACGAAATTATATATATGTTTAATAAATACTCCATAGCAGTTGCTGCCATCTCGGAGACATGGCTTAAGCCTGGGGCCCGATTTCGGGTCACTGGTTATGCCTGTCTCAGGGATGACAGGGACGACGGCTATGGAGGAAGTGCCCTCTTAATTAAAAAATCTTATATTTATACTTCTCTTTCCATCCCGACTCACAGCCCAACCTTTAATGTTGTGGCTGTACGAGTCATGGATATTTCTTTTGTGTCAGTTTATATACCCCACCCCTCCCTTACCCTTATTCCTGAACTCCGCCGTATACTGTCTTCCCTTCCTCCCCCCATCATGGTTCTAGGGGATTTTAATGCACACCACATCGCATGGGGCTCTCACTCATGTGATACTTTCGCCTCTGATCTGTTAGACTTGTTTGAGGATTCTAACCTTTGCCTGCTAAACGACGGTTCGCCTACTAGACTAACTACTCCATCTCAGGATCCTCGCTCGGCCGTTGACCTTTCTGCGTGTTCCTCCAACCTTGCCTCTCTTTGTTCGTGGAGAATCCTGTTCCAGTCCCATGGTAGTGACCATTTCCCTATTGTTATTTCCAAACCATCTTCCGCTATCCCTTCCACTGCTCCACCTCCTCGCCTTAAGTATAAAGTCGGTGATGCTGACTGGTCTAAATTTTCTACCACAGCAGACCTCCTTCTTTCTAGAATGACAGATGACCCACCAACTTCCGTCGAAGATAAGTACTCCATATTCATTGAAGCCTTGACATCTGCTGCTGATGCAAGCATACCCTTGAGGAAACCCAACCGAAGTAAACTAGCTCCTCCTCCGTGGTGGGACTCTGAATGTTCTTTAATGGTTACTCGGCGAAAGGAAGCTGAAAAGAAATACAAGGCTTCAATGACTATGGAGAACTATCTCCACTATAAACAGGTCGCGGCAAGAACTAAACGCGAATTAAGTAAAAAAAAGAAAAAGGGCTGGATCAAGTTTTGTGAAAACCTCGCTCCTAGATCCCCTTCCACATTAATTTGGAAAAACGTCAGACGCTTTCGTGGCTCCCTTGTTAATCCTTCCCCCTCTTCCAATGATCCATCGACGTGGTTAGATGACTTTTCTAATAAACTATCCCCACCCACTGCCCCCAATAAAAATTACCTCCCTTCTCCATCTCCTGTCCTAGCGAGTGAGGATAGATTCGACCTCCCCTTTTCAATATCAGAGCTTCGTTGTGCTGTTCGAGGTCTTAAGGATACTTCCCCAGGCGAGGATGGTATCCCTTACTCCTTTATTTGCCACCTTGGTCCCGTAGGAGAAAAGATATTCCTGGAATTAATTAACTTGATCTTTTTGTCAGGCGACTTTCCGGAATCATGGAAATCCCAGATAATCATCCCCATCCTAAAACCAGGTAAAGATCCTAAAAGATCCTCATCCTATAGACCTATAGCCCTTTCCTCCACTCTGTCCAAAGTTCTAGAACACCTGATTAAAATCCGCCTTGAGTGGTTAGTAGAGAGCAAAGGTATTTTGGCACGCACTCAATTTGGCTTCCGTAAATCTAGGGGTACAATGGATAGCTTGAGTATTTTGGTAACGGATATTCGAACGGCCTTTACAAAAAACCAGTACCTGGTAGGGGTCTTCTTGGATATCGCATCTGCCTACGACAATGTCCTGCTTCCGGTGCTCAGAGAGAAGATGCTTCGATTGACTCTCCCTGTGAGGCTAGTTCATTGTACAATCAATCTATTGATGGGCAGGGTACTTAAAATAAGGTATTTCAACCATATCCTCCCACCAAGAAACGTATGGCAGGGCCTTCCACAAGGATCCGTACTAAGTCCAATCCTGTACAGCCTTTACACTTATGACCTGGAACAAAGCGTATCCTGTTTTAGCCATATCCTCCAATATGCTGACGATCTTTGCCTCTATTCAACTGGCAGTTCTATTGAGGACATCTCGTACCGACTAAATTCCGCGTTATATTATTTAAAAGTTTGGCTGGATGAACACGGTTTAAGTTTGTCCATACCTAAGTGTAACATTGTGGTATTCACAAGGAAAAGACATATCCCGGATATTGAAATTCTCCTCGACAACCAAGCCATAGTAATTCATGATAAAGTTAAGTTCCTTGGTGTCATTCTTGACTCCAAGTTGTCTGGCATCGCCCACTTCAACTATGTGGTCCAAAAATGTGAAAATAGTTTGAACGTCCTAAGATCCCTCTCCGGTGTCTGGTGGGGGTCCCACCCGTATAGTCAAAAACTACTATACAATGCTATAGTTCGTAGCCACCTCGACTACGGGTCCTTTTTATTAGAACCATGCAGTAAAGAGGCACTCCACAGAATCGACAAGATCCAAGCAAGAGCTCTTAGAATAGTCCTGGGTGCCATGAGATCTTCCCCAATTAACGCCTTGCAAGTGGAATGTGCTGAGCCCCCATTAGACCTCCGTCGTCAGTATATATCAGATAGATTCATTTATAGAACAAACCAGTCAGTTTGTCACCCACTTCTCCCCCGCCTTCAAGCTCTATCTGATCTGATCTACGAAGCTTCAAGCAAATATTGGACCCATAAAGATCCCCCTAGAATTATCCAAAGCTTCAGAAAACTTCGTTCCTTGTCATACCCAATGCTACAATTCGAATCGACCCCCCTTTTCCAAATTAATTACGACGCCTTGATTTTGGAACCGAACATTTTATTCGATTTTGGATTTACTAAGAATGACCCACTTGCTAACGAAAAATTCACCCAACGCCTAAATGAGGACTGGCAACAATGGTTGCCCATATTTACTGATGCCTCCAAAGCGATGGATGAAAGCCCGGTTGGTAGTGCGGTATGGATTCCAAAATACAAGGTGCTTCTTAGCTTCAAATCTCCAAAAGAAACGTCAGTGTTTACTGGTGAAGCTCTAGCAATCCTGGAAGCCATCCTTTTCGTCCTGACCCACAACCTCAAAAAATGCATAATATTTACAGACTCTAAAAGTTCTCTTCTGGCAATATCGAGTAACTGCTTTAAATTTAAATCGATTTCCCCTATTATTTTTAAAATTAAAGAGGCCCTTTTCAAATGCAGCGCCAAAGATATACAAATTGTATTAATTTGGATCCCTGGCCACTGTGGGATAAGTGGCAACGAACAAGCCGATACATGGGCAAAAGAAGCTGTCGCGAATGGATCGCCCATTAATTCGATATATTCGTGTGATATCTCACCACTTGCTACGAAGGCCTTAACAGAACAATGGCAAATCCGCTTTGACGAGACGTCCAGAACCAAAGGCCGCTTTTACAAGAGTGTCCAGCCATCGATACCTAGGAGACCGTGGTTTTTTAACACAAAATACAGGCTGTACGATAAGCGTGTTATATCTACGATATGTCGCCTTCGCATTGGTCACGTGTGTACACCGGTTTTTTTAAACAAAATCCACGTGAGAGACAGCTCCATATGCGAATGCGGCATAGACGAAGGAACCACAGACCATACTTTTTTTAACTGCTCAAAATACCCCACATCCTTATATGAAGTATTACCACCCAAAATCCCCCGCCCTTTAAATTTCCATTATCTATTAACCCTCCCTATTTCCCACTATTTAAAATATCTATGTAAATATATAAGTGTATACGATATAAAATTATAATTATTCCCACCCCTACATTATCATTGTTAAATGTTGTTCTGTTCTGTCCTTCGTTTATGTGGCTGTCTGTGCCATTGTGCCTGCTGTGTTGTCTATATGTGCTGCTTTTAATTTGTTTTAGATGCTGGCCCCTAACAAAAGAGAAGACCTCAAAATAGATCGGAGACCTTAAAATTGAACCGGTCAATATTAATATATAACGTGTCTCTCTAAACACTTGACATTGGCGGAATCACACGTGCGGCCGTCACCGCGCGCGGGTTTGGGACCAAAAAAAAAAAAAAAAAAAAAAAATTATTTATTATTATTACCGTTTTACAGAATTTCACACTTGTAGAATAATATTGATTGTCAGTAATAACTTGGGTGTAGCTCGATTTTTTTTATTATTAAATTTGATTTTATTTTGAAGAAAAATAAACTTAGTATTCCTATAAGGTCCATATAATTATCAAATTATTAATTTCAGTAATTTCAATAGATATGATTTGTAAAAGCGCACATATCGAAACGCTGACATAGCAACACGTGTGGCGTTTGTTACCATGCAGCCTCGAAGTGTAGATACTGTATCAGGTAAGTTACTAATCTCGTAGATACAGTTATTTGAAATCTGAAGAATTATCCTTAATAATATTTTATTGACGGAAATAATACAAATATATTTTTTAAGTCAGATTGCGGTTCAAATCTTTTTTTTTATGATAACATTTTTGAAGACAATAATTACAGTCAGTTTACATTATTAACATTTTTATTCGGTAATTTTGGTAATAGTTAGTAAAATTTAACAATTTAAAAATTAACATTTTTTTTTGAAATTACATTAAGAAATATTTTGTTAGTTAGGCTTGAGATATGTAGCCAAAGGCTTTTAGATTATGTTTTAAAAAAAATATATTTGAAATAGAAATAGAAATTATTTATTGCAATTGTTTTTCAAAAGTACACTTAATATTCTGCCCAAATGTTAAGTATTACGTGATTTTTTTTATTATTTTCATATATGTACATATACTATAGTTAATCATAAATAGCTTCAGTACATATTAAAGTTCATCGTCATGATTCAGATTCATAAGAGTACATTTTCATACTTATAAGGATTGGTTAGATTAAACATAGAAATTCATTGGAAGATAAACCAGAAGATACTTTTACAATAACAAGTTGCATCATACATTTAGGTAAAGCGGTAACATGACGCTTGATGAACAATGCCACACGCGTTAGCTGGTTTTGCTGATTGTTCTGATTCTTCGAACTTTCCATATAATTTTAATGTGGGTCGTCTGATTTGAAGCATTTTTGCATTGAATGATTAGTGAGCCACAGTATAATGAAGGACAGTGATTTAGTAGGTATTCAATTAGGAACAGAATGAATGAGTTTTGAAAATGGTATGAAAGTTTATTAGCTGTATTAAAAATCTTTTTGATACATTTGGTTTCAATTAGGTACAGCATGGATGAGGTTTGGGTAAGGATATGACGATCAATATGAAGGTTCTGGAATGAATGATATTTTTTTTTAATAAAGAAAGATAGGGAATTATTTGGTTATGAAAGCTACGCATGCATTTGGATTGATCACCCAAAAGCTTTTATTGAACTAAATTTTTCAAATAAGGGAATGATTATGATTTACTTTAAGAAGGATTTGAAAGAGATGTATAAGTATTTATTTGCTCGAGTATGCGGTACAAAATATTATGGTACATGGAGGGGCGGATCCTTCCGTCGATCATGGTGAGAAACGAGATTTCCTCTGTGAGATGAGTTGGAGTCCAAAGTAGGCTTAAAATACGACCCCCTAATGGCACTATATAAGTGACCATTTTATAAGTATGAAGTGGAGTGTTTAATAAAATGTATAATAATGCCGGGCCCAGGCAAATGAAGCAAATAGGCTAAGTACCTATGTTGCAAAGTGTACCGATACTGTACGAATGATGATGTATTAATAACGAGCAAGAGTGGGATTAAAGAGTTGTCAAAATGAGGATTTTAAACCAATGCAAGATAAAGAATATGAATATTGTTGATTTTTATCGGAAAGCAATGAAGAATGTTTTTTGTCGTAAAAGGAAAAGTTAAATTGTTGATGAAGAATTTTTGAGTGGACAATGAATAAAGACAAATTAAATTATTATTGATAGGAAGATATGCTAATTATTTATGTTTTATATTGTATTAAAATAAATATAGTGTGACCTACTTATGAAATGTATTATAAATAACTTGTATTAAAAACCAAGTTCTGTTTTTAGATAAATAAATTGAAGAAAGATGATTATTTTACCTCAATTTTGTTTTCATGTTTATAGTGTTGTGAAATTGGTGTCAAATTGTAAATTTACAGAATAAGAACAATGTGAATGATCATTATAGGAAACGTTGTAAGTTACTTACGTATAAAGATTTTTTTTACAAAATAAGATTCTGTTGCTTTATTTTTATCTCTAAATTATACATACATTGTAATATTTACTGGGATTGCCAACAATAGTGCTAAGGTAGTATTTAATTATGTTAAAATTAGTATATAAGAATGTTTTTAAATTGGAAGTTTTATATTTTTGTATGTTTATAAAAATAATTTAGTAAATAAACAAATTATTTTTCAAAAAAAAAAAACGGGGGAGGTGTAGTGTGTGACGCACCTCGCCCCTAGGTTAGGCTAGTATATAAGTTCATTAGTAGGTAATAAACAAAGAGTTATAACGCATCACTTGTTTTAATTACACGTCCCGAACCTCCGTCATTGCAGAATAATTTCCTTTTAAATATGCCCAACGTATTTGCATCCTTTATTTCAGTAGGAAGTTTGTTATATAACTGTGCTCCCGCAAATGTTATAGAATTTTTACCATAATTAGTGCGGACATTGGGTAGTACCAGATGGTTTGCGCGGCGACATGTGTACCTAGATGATGTTCCTTTTGTGGTGAATGTAAGTTGTGAATGAATCATGTTATGAGTGATTTTATAAATAAGTATGCATGTGGTATAGGTATACAACTGTGAGATGTTTAATAGTTTCGTTTCATTAAATATTCTTTCTGTTGGTGTAAGAAAGTCATAGTGATATAAAATTTTAATAATTCTTTTCTGCAGCACTTGTAGCTTTTGCAAGTTGGTTTTAGCAGCTGTCCCCCATATCTCTATCAGGTAAAGTAAATGAGGTTTCACTAATGAATTATAAATCAAAAGCCGAACTTTTTGTGGGATACAGTGCGCCATATTATACAAAGAGCCCATCAAAGATGAAAGTTTCTTTTGCAGTACTAGCAAATGTGCTTTCCACGTGAGATTTTTATCTATTGTTAGACCAACGTTTACGTGACCAACGTAACGTTTTTTTTGCTGTGGCAACACCACGAGTGACAGCTGGTTGAAATTGTCCCGGTTTTATTTTTGTAATTAAATATTAATTTTAATAGAAAAAAGTAGTAAAATTCATTTTATTAAAATATTTTTATTATTTTATATAAGTAAAAAAATGTGATTTTCGCAATTTTTCCTATATTTGCATATTGACAATGCTTCATGCCAAATTTCAAGATTCTGAGTTTACGGGAAGTACCCTGTAGGTTTTGATTCCTTTGCGAGTGTCGAAAATTTGATGAAAATATCGATATAATCGGCTGTATCTTTTGATTGCGTTGGCTTAGAAGTTTGATTTTTTCACAGCTTCAAGGAACAGTAGACCTGAGTAATTGATATAAATTTCAGCTTCATACCTCCACGCGTTCCTGAGAAAAAGGGTCTTGACAGACGGACGGACGGACGGACAACAAAGTGATCCTATAAGGGTTCCGTTTTTTCCTTTTGAGGTACGGAACCCTAAAAACCATACAAGTCATCACTAAAACATACGATTAGCATAATAACAGTGTGTGTGTATAAAAAACTTGTTTATTTTAAAGTGTTGTAGTGATTCTGACGAGAAATCATAAGTTCATAACCTAACGGTTGTCAGTTCGAATTTGTGAAACATTGTTTTACTCTCTGAATAGGTTCTAACTCCTAAAAACTGCTTACATTTCACAGGTTTAATTAGTGTCTAACTCGTAATCCGTGATATTTAACATAATACGGCGGTGATTCATCGAAACTCGCGCCGCGGTGTCGTCCTTCCGACCTCGCCGATAACTGTGTAAACAACTCCTTGGGTACCTAAACCATCGCGTAGTCTGTGATTTATATTAATCCGATCATGCAAACCCGCAGCAAAGCCTCAGCTCGCCAAGGTGTGTCTGGTATCACCTCCTCTCGTCAGGTTGAGTCCAGATTAAACCTGGCTTTGAAGGAATTGAAGGCTACCAAGGAGGAGGTTACCCAGTTGACTAGGGAGAGAGAAGACAATGAGAAGGAACTGTTGGATGTGTTGCACAAGAACCGTAAGTTAAAAAGAGAAATGGCAGAAATACATAGTCAACATGTAACTATAGTGGAAGAACGGGACAAATTACAATCAATTGTAGATGGGTTAGGGGAATGCAGCCAGGAGTACGTCCATAACCTCAGGCGTGTCACTTTACTACGCCATGAACTAGAGGAGGCTCGCCATTACATCAGCGACCTGGAGACTGAGAAGCAGGACTTTGCGGCGGCCCAAACCCAGTGTTTATTTGAGGAACTGATAGGCAGTCCACCCTGTCTTATTTCTGATGCAGGTAACAAAAAACCAACCACAACTATAAACTTAACCAGTAAAAATAGCCCCTCTTCTAGTCCAGCAATGGGAATTGCTACCTGCAGCAGAAATAAATTTAAAAAATATGTAAGATTAAATAGGTATATAAATAAAACTAAAAAGTTAATTAAGAAACAAAAATGCTCATACAAAAAGATTAAATGTATTAAAGAAAGGCAGCGTTTAGGTGATGAATTAGATTTATATTCATTAACGTTGGATAATAACATCACTTCCTATGAAAAAAACATCAACCAGTTAGAAAGTCAAATACTTTCACTAAAGGAGTCCTTGGACAACATGACCAGTAGGTACTTATGTTCCAAGAAGGAGAATGATGAACACATTTTGGCTTTGAAGAATCTTATGAACACCTCGGAAGTAAGTATCAATAACAATAATAGCTTATGTAGTTTGTTGAATGGTTCGCGGCCGGAGTGTGAGTCATCATTGTCACAACCAAATTGTGATAACCTACGGCATTCGTTCAGCGCAACAAACTCCAACAGTTCCTTCGCCCCATCTAAACCTATTATTAAAAACAACGTAGTTATGTTTAGTGATGAGCTGGGTACAAATATGGGCCTGATATTGAGTCACTACTTGGGACAAGCAATTTCAAACAACTGTTATCCAAATGCATCCTTCTGTGATATTATAAAAAAAATCAACTTATACAAGTTTAAAGAAAATACCACCCTTATTATTTTGTTTGCCAACAGGGGAAATGTAAATAAAAAAATATTAATTAAATGCTTTGACAGCTTGAGTGCATTAAATGTAAATAAAATTGTGATGTTTACACTTCCTTATGGAAAAAATTTAACACAGTCAGAAAATGACTATAGATATAAATTAAATCTTAGTATGAATTTAATGACAAGTAATAATGATAAATTCCATATTATTGACATAAATTCAGGTTTGACATGTAATTTAAATTGGACAAAAGATAAATGTTATCTTACAAAATATTATAAACGACAGATAGCATTGTCGCTATCATATTATATTAAATGTTCAGCCAAGAATTTGGCTACTCAATCTGCTTCTATTGAGCATAATACTGACATGTATAATCGGACTTCGGAAACAGTTCCGAATAATAATTTAAATTATCCCTTAAGACAATAGAGGATTACTCTAGCGAATTAGATTTAGTGACAAAAAGAAAGTCCAACTTTTTAAACATTATTCACCAAAATATTCAGGGTTTTTCTAACAAAGAACAAGAATTGGAATTGTTTCTTAAAGAGATGAATATACATGTTCTATGTATAACAGAACACTGGTTACAACAGTGTGAATTATTGATTAGTATAGATAACTATAAAGTCATTAGTTCGTTCACTAGGGAGTCCGCTATTAGAGGTGGGTCACTTATTTTATTAAATAACTCATTAAAGGCAAAATGCCGTAAAGATGTTACGTCACTCTATATTGAACGAACTATTGAATTATCTTGTGCAGAACTGGAGCGGGTTATTATTATTTGTGTGTATAGACCACCCTCAGGTAATTACAATTTATTTGAAACCACAATGGAAGATGTTCTGAAAAAAGTGTGTAATTGTAACAAGAAAGTAGTTGTATGTGGGGACTTTAACATTAATATTTTAGAAAGTTCACAAAACTCCATTGGGTTTTTAAACCTATTTAAATCTTTTAATTTAAATAATCTTTTTATTGAACCCACTAGAGTAACTCCTACATCAGCTACTTGCATTGATAATATTTTTTGTGATTCTGAACCAATCACAAAATCTATAATAAACTTTATAAATTCCGACCGGAGTGGGCAGGAAGTAGTCTTTGAACATCATGATGTCCCCTCTTCATTGACATTTGTATACAGACCTATTACTGTAAATCGAATGGAAAATTTTAAAGAAAAAATTCAAGAAAAAAAATCCTTTTTACCACTTGATGATAATAATACTATTGACCAACTGTATGAACAAATATTAAGTGCGATAAAATCTGTATCTGATACTATATTTACAAAGAAAACTTTTAAAGTAGACAATACTAAGACGAAATTTAGTGACTGGGCTACAAAGGGAATTTATAGAAGTAGAACTAGATTATTTGAATTATACTCCATTAAAGCAACTTCTAGTAACGCTAGAATGCTTGAATATGTAAAAAATTACTCTAAAATATTTAAGAAAGTTTGTGCACTTGCTAAAGCAAATTATTTAAAAGAAAAAATAAGTAAATCTGGCAATAAAATTAAAGCTACTTGGGGTATAATTAATAAAGAGACTTGCAAAACAAAATCATATGATACCAAGATCTCTCTTAAAATAAATAATAAAAATCTTTACGCTGATGCTGAAATAGCGGACGCATTTGAATCATTTTTCTCCAATATAGGAATCACTACTACTCAGTCATTAAATTCTTGTCCACATCTTGCCGAGTCCCTGCTGAAAGAATGTGTGGAGAAGTGTCAAGCTACTTTTTGCTTTAGTCATGTTACTGACCATATAATTATAAAAACATTTAAGGACCTTAAGTTAAAAGAAACTGAGGACCTATGGGGTATTTCAACAGAAATTTTAAAATCTATTATATCTACTATTGCCCCACATTTAGCTATTATATTTAACAAATGTGTAGATACGGGTCACTTTCCAAATTTAATGAAATTTAGTAAAATTGTACCACTGCATAAGTCAGGGGACAAAAATGACCCATCAAATTTTAGACCAATATCTATATTACCAGCAGTGAGTAAGATCTTTGAAAAAATAATATTCACTCAATTAGCAGCACACTTCAAAATAAATAACTTATTTCATAATAACCAGTACGGATTCACTAAAGGGAAATCCACTACTGATGCAGGAGTGGCACTAATGAAACATGTCTTCAATGCGTGGGAAAATAAGCAAGATGCTGTTGGTGTTTTCTGCGATTTATCAAAAGCCTTTGATTGTGTTAACCATGAAACTTTAATAATGAAGCTACGGCATTATGGTGTCTCAGACAATGCACTTTCAATACTGCAATCATACCTTTCTTGTAGAATCCAAAAAGTGAGTGTTAATGGAATAAATTCTACTGGCGCCCCTCTACTCATGGGAGTGCCGCAGGGCTCCATATTGGGACCCCTACTTTTTTAAATTTATATTAATGACCTTCCTCACTTTACAAAAGACCTATGTGAGACTGTATTGTTTGCCGATGACACTTCTCTGATTTTTAGAGTTGATAGGCTTAAGCAAATATTTGACGACGTAAACGATGCACTCTCACAAGTGGTATATTGGTTTACAACTAATAATTTACTACTTAATGCCAAAAAGACTAAATGTGTTAAATTCACAATGCCAAATGTGAGGCAGGTTAATACAAATATAACCATAAATAATGAGCATCTTGCGCTCGTAAATTCAACAGTATTTCTAGGAATCACATTAGATTCTAAGCTGCAATGGGGTCCCCATATTGATGTCCTGGCAGGTAGACTTATTTCTGCTGCATATGCAGTTAGAAAGATAAGACAACTAACTGATGTTGAAACGGCGAGGCTGGTTTATTTCAGCTACTTTCATAGCATCATGTCATATGGTCTATTACTATGGGGATCAGCTGCTGATATACAGACTATTTTCGTATTACAGAAGAGAGCCATCCGCGCTATTTATGGCCTTAGATCGCGCGACTCCCTTAGAGATTTGTTTAAAGAAATCGACATACTTACCGTGGCTTCTCAATACATCCTTGATTGCCTTATGTACGTACATAAGAATCTCCATCTGTTCTCGAAGAAGTCCGACTGTCACAGCCTTAACACCAGAAATAAGCACAGACTGGCCGTTCCAAATATCAGGCTCCATAAGGTTGGCAATTCGTTTATAGGATTGAGCATAAAAATGTTTAATAAGTTACCTCAGATTATTATTGACTTGCCCACACATAAGTTTAAATTGTATATAAAAAACTGTTTAATGAAGAAAGGCTATTATAAAATAGACGATTTTTTGAATGACAATAATTTAGGGACATATTAGTAACACAAAAATTGTACTATTTTTAAGTTAATGGTGACATTTGTAAAACATTTTTTTTTTTAAAAGAGTAACTGCTGAGTTTCTTGCTGGTGTCTTCTTGGCAGAAAACTACATTCCGAACCAGTGGTAAACATCTTGACATTCATAAGTGTTATGTATGGACCTAAATTGAATAAACAATTTTCATTTCATTTCATTTCATTTCCAAGATACTTTTCTTCACTACTTTGTTTAAGTGATATATACCTTTGATGTTTAATGTAAGTAACTGACTGTTAATTTTTTTGTTCTTAGCACTAAACAATACATAAGAAGTTTTGGAAGCATTTATTGTCAAGAGATTATACTGGAACCATTCCTGCAAGGTGTCAAGATCCACCTGGGCCAATCGCATGATCTCCTCGACATTTCGACCAAAATAAAATAGACAGGTATCATCAGCGTACAGTGTCAAGTGACCGCTCAGACTGGCCCGGTGAATATTGTTCACATAAACCAGAAATAATAGGGGGCCAAAGATCGAACCCTGCGGCACTCCACACATTATATGTCTCAGACTACTTTGATAGTTGGCCATCTTCACCATCTGGTACCTATTGTTTAGGTAAGATTCCATCATTTTGAGTACTGTGCCTGCAATACCAATACTCTCCAGTTTTTTTAAAAGCAATTGATGACTAACTGTATCAAAGGCCTTTTTAAGATCAACAAACACACCAAGCACCACCTGCCCGTGATCTATTTTTGTTTTTATTAAGTTAGTTAGGTCAATTGTGGCGCTTAAAGTACCTGATTTCGACCGAAAGCCATACTGACTTTCATACAGAAAGTTAATGTCAGTCAAATGGTTGTTCAATCTCTTATAAATTATTTTTTCCAAAATTTTTGATAGAACTGGTAAAACCGATACAGGTCGGTAATTTCCTGACTCTAATTTTGAGCCAGATTTATAGATTGGGCTGACTTTAGCCACCTTTAAACTATCCGGGAAAACACCTTCACTTAATAAAACATTAAGGCATCCCGTAAGGTTTTGGAGTACTAAGTTTTTAATGCACTTAATGGCTTTAGTACTGATGGAATCTATTCCTGTGCTGGTATTTGGGTCTGGGTCGTCGATGATATCGGACACTTCTTTTGCATCACATTTAAGGAATTCCACTAAACTGATCTTTTCTGTATCTGTGTCATGTTTTGGTAAAGTATGAGTAATGTTGTTGTGATATTTAGATTCGATTTTATCAGCTAATTGTGAACCGATGTTTGCAAAAAACTCGTTAAAAATCTCACAAATGGCGGTTGGATCAGAAACAATTGAGCCGGTCAGGTCATTTAGTTTTGGTGGAGCACAGTTTACATAAAGTTTATTACAAGATAGTGTATTTATTAACTTCCACATCTTCTTGGGCTTCCTTATACATTTCCTGAACTCTCTATAATAGTATTTACTCTTTGTCTTCCTGATTAACTTAGATACTTTCTGTTTTTTCACGTTATACTTTTCTTTTAGATGGTAACTTTCTGGGTCTTGTTTTAGTTTATTCCATAAGTTATTCCGCTTCTCTATTCCCACAATTATCTGATTACTAATCCATTCTTTCTGGGGTAGGTTAGTTAATTTGTATTTAAATTCTTTGCTTTCAGCTATCTTTCTTGTTATGAAACTCTCCAAAATTGTAAAGTTGTAATCCTCGTTGGTGAAATTAGATCTCTCAATTCCGTTGTACAAGTTTTTGTAATTGATAAATTCATGTCTTACTTTTTCCTTTCGTGGCAGTTTGAACTTTTTTAGTTCCACATAAATGTTCTTGTGGTCTGAAAACGATGAATCAATCACAGCAAAATGAAATTTGTTATCCTTTAGGTTGGTTGCTACGTGATCTATTATAGTTCTTGTAGTCGACGATTCTCGAGTACAGTAATTTGAATTAATTTTATTTAACATTCTATAGCCACATTCTTTTATTACATTTTTATAACATTTAGTTTTAGAGTCAGAAGTTAACAAATCTATGTTAAAGTCCCCAAAAACAATCGCTCGTTTCTTTTGAAGTAGTTGTGCTTGGTAAGTATACAAAAAATCATTTACATTTGTGTGACCAGGCTTGTAAACCACTCCAACCTCGAGAGCATATCTTTCGAGATGTATCCAAAGGTAGTTATTGCCCCCAGAATAAGTTTCCACAGTTAGATGGTGTTTTAAGTCATTATGAGCAAAGATAGACACTCCCCCACCAATAATATCAGATCGAATATTGTAATAGTGAGTATAGTTTGGTAGGTGAAATCGTTCAGCTTTATCCTGTGACCTAATCCATGTTTCAGTTAGTAGCACAATATGTACAGTCTCATGAAAAGCATCAACTATGCACTTTAGTTCGTCGAATTTTCCTTGTTTACAAATACTTCTGGCATTAGCATAAAAGAAGTTGAGATGAGACTTGCTTGTGGCAACATTTTTGTAGCAATCAACTGATTGATATGTTATATCTTTTATGTTATATTCCTTCTTTATTGACTGGCTGGATACTCCTTGCCGTTTTTTGATGAGGTTTTGACTATTTTCGGCGTTCCCCTTACGTACTTTATTGTAATATCGTTTTCTTGACATCCTACCCGCCTTGCCAGTTCATCTTTGAGGTTTTTTAGATAGGCTTGTTGTGATGGGGTTTGATCAGAAAATATCTTAATATTATTTGGTAGACTTGCTTTGTTGCGCAAAAGAGATTTCACTACTTGTGGTGATTCAAAGCATACTTTGATGCTGCGATTTTTCTGCGGGTTCAACTTTCCGATACGAAATATCCTAACAGGCACCGGACATTCGTTGATAATTCCTCTTAATATAGATATCACCATCCTCTCATCATGGGAGTGAGCTTCACTAGTGTCTGCATGTGCATTTTCCTTTATTCCCGATATGATGATGTTTTTCTCACGCTGAGTACGTTCTTTTATTTCATTAATTATATTTTCGTCGTGCTTTACCTCATTAATTTTCATCTTGGCTATATCCGATTCGAGTGCGCGAATTTTAATTTCCGAGTTAGTAGCTTTATCAATTAGACCTGTGAGTTGGGTCTTCATTATTTTTTGCTCATTATTGAGTGTATCTGTGGAGATTTTTATATCTTTTAGTTTTGAATTAACTTCTGCCAAATTGTCACGCATTAGCTTCAGAGTCTCCTCCTGGGTATGTGTGAACTTAGTCAATAAAGACGTTATTTCTTTTCGGAACTCTTGAATTTCGTGACTGCAATTGCAGTTTGGGTCAGGTTGTTTGCGCTTCCGGAATGTAATTTGAGTGTCTCCTGTCGCTTCCATTGGTGTGCGCAGGTCCGTTAGAGAACCGCTATGCCCCTGAGCGGGCGGTGATCGTTTCAAGCTCATGACTTGTACCACACACCACTATTATTTCGTCACAAAGATTGGCGATGTTCGTGGTGATTCGGTTGCGCTCGCGCTGAGGCGTCACTGACTGAGCAGGATCAAAAATATATATCTGTGCTATTTACCCGAGGCGTCTCAGTGAGCCGGCGAAAGAAAGTGGTGCAACACTATTTATGGCAAACTGGTACTTGTCACTTTTGTAGTAGCGTATGAATTTGCGTGAATACTTTTATTGTTTTAAGAAAAAATCGAACACACGTCTACTCTGTATGATTTACGTACGACGAGATTGGGGACTCAACCTTGACATACGAAGAGTTGTCGACAGTTTTGGCACAGGTCGAGGCGTGTCTCAATTCAAGACCTTTGTCAAGGCTCGAGGAAGACCAGGAAAACATGGTACTGACTCCAGGTCATTTTCTTGTAGGAGAAGCGCTGGTGACATCCCCAGACCGTAGTTATGAGACCTCAAACGTAAGCTCCTTGAGAAGATGGCAATACACACAACGTATGAGTCAAGAATTTTGGCGAAAATGGTCTAAGGAATATTTGAACCAGTTCTTTCACCGTTACAGATGGTCGGATATTACACCTCAACCAAAAATAGGAGACATTGTGCTTATAAAAGAGGACGGCCTTCCCCCATGTCGTTGGTTATATGGAAAAATTGTAGATGAACATCCGGGACATGACGGGATTACGAGGGTGGTCACAGTTCAAAGTGAAAATTCGTTGTTAAAGCGTCCTACAAATAAATTGTGTATATTACCAATAACAAAATGAATAAAAGGGAATGCCTTGGCTTGTAAAGTTGGTAAAAAGTTGGTTAAGTTTACACTTGTTTAATCTTTTATTTAATTTTATTTGTTGTTTTGCCCGTGTTGAATTCTATACTTTGTTAGTTTTATATTTGTTACATCTTTTACTTAGTTTATTTGTTGTTTTAACCAAGATGAAATTATACTGTGATATTGCACATCATATTTACATTTTAAACTGGTTAAATATTTGGGTTTTAAACTTTTTATATTGTGTGTTTAATCAAGTGAAATCACTCAAATATTTTTGATTTTATTAACTTTTTCTTAAACTCAACTTTAGTTTTAAGACATTTTGCATGTTATTCTAAGTATAATCGTTGATTGGTCTGTTTGTAACAATTTTTGTAAGCCCAGCAAGGATAAATCGTGGTCACATAAACATTAGATCGGTTTTTGGTACAATTTCAAGGATTTATTGCAATTCGTCCTTGACGGGCAATAGATGTACAATCGATCACTTTGTTCGGATCGATCCTAACTGTATTAGGGTAAGAAAAGTTCATGAAAGTACCAAGAGAGGTCACTGTGCATAATTACATCGCACCAGCAAAGCGATTTTCTAAAACTACATAAGCTCAATAGTGATGTATGTTAACGGCTTTTAGGACTATTCGGAAAACAATAAACCGTTGTTTGCGAAGTTGGCTTTTATTTGTAGCAAAGCGACCTAGCATTGCTCTCGACTGGGACCTGGGCAATCTAGGGTTTGTACAGAGCCTCCTAAAAGTAATCCGATTCACAATAGATCTTATCACCGGTTCGGCAGCGCGGTTCGGCAGCGCCGCACTCGGCACCTCGGATACAATGTTAGCATATTCTTACGTTGCGTGGTAAACATTCATCCAGCGAAATTTAACAAAAAATAAAACGTTATGCAAACTCACCTGTGTATCGCGGCAAATGTTGGAACATTCACTTTGTTCGGATCGATCCTAACTGTATTAGGGTAAGAAAAGTTCATGAAAGTACCAAGAGAGGTCACTGTGCATAATTACATCGCACCAGCAAAGCGATTTTCTAAAACTACATAAGCTCAATAGTGATGTATGTTAACGGCTTTTAGGACTATTCGGAAAACAATAAACCGTTGTTTGCGAAGTTGGCTTTTATTTGTAGCAAAGCGACCTAGCATTCCTCTCGACTGGGACCTGGGCAACCTAGGGTTTGTACAGAGCCTCCTAAAAGTAATCCGATTCACAATAGATCTTATCACCGGTTCGGCAGCGCGGTTCGGCAGCGCCGCACTCGGCACCTCGGATACAATGTTAGCATATTCTTACGTTGCGTGGTAAACATTCTAGGGTAGAAAGTTCATGAAAGTACCAAGAGAGGTCACTGTGCATAATTACATCGCACCAGCAAAGCGATTTTCTAAAACTACATAAGCTCAATAGTGATGTATGTTAACGGCTTTTAGGACTATTCGGAAAACAATAAACCGTTGTTTGCGAAGTTGGCTTTTATTTGTAGCAAAGCGACCTAGCATTCCTCTCGACTGGGACCTGGGCAACCTAGGGTTTGTACAGAGCCTCCTAAAAGTAATCCGATTCACAATAGATCTTATCACCGGTTCGGCAGCGCGGTTCGGCAGCGCCGCACTCGGCACCTCGGATACAATGTTAGCATATTCTTACGTTGCGTGGTAAACATTAATCCAGCGAAATTTAACAAAAAATAAAACGTTATGCAAACTCACCTGTGTATCGCGGCAAATGTTCCAAATACACTCACAAAAAATAATTACCATTTATTACTCCACTCAAGATACTAACACACGCAAAATAACATCGTTTTAAGGGAACTAGATGGTCTTGGCAAGAATTTTAGATTACATACATACATTGTGATATTATTTACCAAACAGTTTTGGTCTCTTTTTTACACAATTTGTACATAAAATATGATGATATTATGGTTTGATATGGTGCAAATTTAAAGCTCTCGTTCACAACCACACCAGATCGGGTGCTCTAATTCGGGCTGTATCCCTACATGAGGGCACTCACTTAAGCATCAAACTGTGGCACTACATCAATATAGTAGATACGAATAAATATGATGATATTATGGTCGGACATGGTGCAAATTTAATGCTCTGGTTTACAGCCACACCAGATCGGGTGCTTTAATTCGGGCTGTATCCCTACACGAGGGCACTCACTTAAGCATCAAACTGTGGCACTACATCAATATAGTAGATACGAATAAATATGAATGATATTATGGTCTGACATGGTGCAAATTTAATACTCTGGTTTACAGCCACACCAGATCGGGTGCTTTCATTCGGGCTGTATCCCTACACGAGGGCACTCACTTAAGCATCAAACGGTGGCACTACATCAATATAGTAGATACGAATAAATATGATGATATTATGGTCTGACATGGTGCAAATTTAATGCTCTCGTTTACAGCCACACCAGATCGGGTGCTTTAATTCGGGCTGTATCCCTACACGAGGGCACTCACTTAAGCATCAAACTGTGGCACTACATCAATATAGTAGATACGAATAAATATGATGATATTATGGTCTGACATGGTGCAAATTTAATGCTCTGGTTTACAGCCACACCAGATCGGGTGCTTTAATTCGGGCTGTATCACTACACGAGGGCACTCACTTAAGCATCAAACTGTGGTACTACATCAATATAGTAGATACGAATAAATATGATGATATTATGGTCTGACATGGTGCAAATTTAATGCTCTCGTTTACAGCCACACCAGATCGGGTGCTTTAATTCGGGCTGTATCCCTACACGAGGGCACTCACTTAAGCATCAAACTGTGGCACTACATCAATATAGTAGATACGAATAAATATGATGATATTATGATCTGACATGGTGCAAATTTAATGCTCTGGTTGACAGCCACACCAGATCGGGTGCTTTAATTCGGGCTGTATCCCTACACGAGGGCACTCACTTAAGCATCAAACTGTGGCACTACATCAATATAGTAGATACGAATAAATATGATGATATTATGGTCTGACTGGTGCAAATTTAATGCTCTCGTTTACAGCCACACCAGATCGGGTGCTATAATTCGGGCTGTATCCCTACACGAGGGCACTCACTTAAGCATCAAACTGTGGCACTACATCAATATAGTAGATACGAATAAATATGATGATATTATGGTCTGACATGGTGCAAATTTAATGCTCTCGTTTACAGTCACACCAGATCGGGTGCTATAATTCGGGCTGTATCCCTACACGAGGGCACTCACTTAAGCATCAAACTGTGGCACTACATCAATATAGTAGATACGAATAAATATGATGATATTATGGTCTGACATGGTGCAAATTTAATGCTCTGGTTTACAGCCACACCAGATCGGGTGCTTTCATTCGGGCTGTATCCCTACACGAGGGCACTCACTTAAGCATCAAACGGTGGCACTACATCAATATAGTAGATACGAATAAATATGATGATGTTATGGTCTGACATGGTGCAAATTTAATGCTCTCGTTTACAGCCACACCAGATCGGGTGCTTTAATTCGGGCTGTATCCCTACACGAGGGCACTCACTTAAGCATCAAACTGTGGCACTACATCAATATAGTAGATACGAATAAATATGATGATATTATGGTCTGACATGGTGCAAATTTAATGCTCTGGTTTACAGCCACACCAGATCGGGTGCTTTAATTCGGGCTGTATCCCTACACGAGGGCACTCACTTAAGCATCAAACTGTGGCACTACATCAATATAGTAGATACGAATAAATATGATGATATTATGGTCTGACATGGTGCAAATTTAATGCTCTGGTTTACAGCCACACCAGATCGGGTGCTTTAATTCGGGCTGTATCCCTACACGAGGGCACTCACTTAAGCATCAAACTGTGGCACTACATCAATATAGTAGATACGAATAAATATGATGATAGTTATGGTCTGACATGGTGCAAATTTAATGCTCTCGTTTACAGCCACACCAGATCGGGTGCTTAATTCGGGCTGTATCCCTACACGAGGGCACTCACTTAAGCATCAAACTGTGGCACTACATCAATATAGTAGATACGAATAAATATGATGATATTATGGTCTGACATGGTGCAAATTTAATGCTCTGGTTTACAGCCACACCAGATCGGGTGCTTTAATTCGGGCTGTATCCCTACACGAGGGCACTCACTTAAGCATCAAACTGTGGCACTACATCAATATAGTAGATACGAATAAATATGATGATATTATGGTCTGACATGGTGCAAATTTAATGCTCTCGTTTACAGCCACACCAGATCGGGTGCTTTAATTCGGGCTGTATCCCTACACGAGGGCACTCACTTAAGCATCAAACTGTGGCACTACATCAATATAGTAGATACGAATAAATATGATAATATTATGGTCTGACATGGTGCAAATTTAATGCTCTGGTTGACAGCCACACCAGATCGGGTGCTATAATTCGGGGTGTATCCCTACACGAGGGCACTCACTTAAGCATCAAACTGTGGCACTACATCAATATAGTAGATACGAATAAATATGATGATATTATGGTCTGACTGGTGCAAATTTAATGCTCTCGTTTACAGCCACACCAGATCGGGTGCTATAATTCGGGCTGTATCCCTACACGAGGGCACTCACTTAAGCATCAAACTGTGGCACTACATCATTATAGTAGATACGAATAAATATGATGATAATTTGGTCTGACATGGTGCAAATTTAATGCTCTCGTTTACAGCCACACCAGATCGGGTGCTTTAATAGGGTATATGACTAAGCTCAAGATTTTACAAAATATAAATATTTTATTAAAATATGGGTCAATATGTGCCAATGGCAAAAATTCTCAATTAAAAATATAACGTCTAGCCGGTTTTATGGTCATTCAAAGATTCATGGGCAAGTCCATTTTAAAAGTATGAAATTATTAAAAAAATATTATACCATTGAATAATCCATACAATTTGCACCAACTATTATAATAGAACCATTGACATAAACGAAACATTTGATATAGCTACCATACAAAATTCAAATGAAATGCATACAAAATACTGTCGTGTGACGTCACATCTTAGTAGCCATTTGTATGGAGCGTTTTGGGTTTGCCCAAAATAATGTGATTTTAAAGTTGTGATATCTCAGGTAGTTTAAATGAGAATCAAGTGATTCTTTCAACGATGTTTCTATAATTGAGAGGTCTTTTGATTGCAAAAATAAAAAAAAAATAGTCATATACCGTATTCGGGCTGTATCCCTACACGAGGGCACTCACTTAAGCATCAAACTGTGGCACTACATCAATAAAGTAGATACGAATAAATATGATGATATTATGGTCTGACATGGTGCAAATTTAATGCTCTCGTTTACAGCCACACCAGATCGGGTGCTATAATTCGGGCTGTTTCCCTACACGAGGGCACTCACTTAAGCATCAAATTGTGGCACTACATCAATATAGTAGATACGAATAAATATGATGATATTATGGTCTGACATGGTGCAAATTTAATGCTCTCGTTTACAGCCACACCAGATCGGGTGCTATAATTCTGGCTGTATCCCTACACGAGGGCACTCACTTAAGCATCAAACTGTGGCACTACATCAAGAACCATATTTGCTAAAATAAACATAATACAATAGAATAGTGCATGTGTACAATAGAATAGAAACTGATTGATAAATAAAGTAAAAACTGTTAGAATTACCTTCTTTTTTATAAGTTTTAGATATACACGTAAAACGAACCATCTTTTTGAGTAGTTATCTAAGACCTTGAATGTAGAATTAATTTAATGAATGCACGACCACTGCACTGGTAGAATTATTCTCACAAATGAATAAAAGCCGATAGTCAGCATAATGTTCCCGGCGCGTGTAAGTCGAAAGATAAGGTGACTGCATACTGTACGGAATTGAGTTCGTGTTATAAAATACAAGTTGAGCGCAAGTACAAGGTTATATTTTTAGTATTTACAAACGAATAATTAATACGATATGTGTTTCTTACACGTAAACTATTATTGTTTTATAAAATAGTTTAGTTCTTTTATGTATGAAAGATAAATCAACCTCAAATTACAAATTATTTTCCTCTTTTGAGTGTTATAATAGAGAAGTGGGGGATAATAAAAATATTTTGAATCAATAGAAGTAGGTAATGACTTTCAAATTATACATCAACTCATAGTAACCTTGCCACTTGTTATAAGTGCATTAAAAATGTTGCATTACCTGCTAAAATATCAACTACAAATTTGTATAAAATAGTAACAAGAAAGCTCGTAAACATTTTGACATATTAACCAGCTTGGTTGTGATATAAAAATATGCATATAAAATATTGGTTAACTAACACAGTGAAAACTGTCCTTTAGTAACGTACGGTAACACACAGAAATTATTTTGCTTACCAATTACTTCCAGGCTCACTCGCACATTCAAACATTACCTGCTAACGCAGCGAGAATGGGTATTATCATTTTGCCACCGTACACTGTAAGCCAAAGAATTTGAACAAATTACATGGTAACTATTATTGTATGACTAACTGAAAAAGAAGTTACTGGGCAGTTGATTTTGATACAAATAAATAAAAAATATAATAATTCAAACATCCTCTAAACATTTAGTACTCTCAGTTGTACAGGGTGTCCGGTGGCAGAATTAGGATTTTGAATTTAAATAAAAAAAAAAACTTCAAAAGATATACATTTAATGTTACTATCATATAAACCAAGAGAAGTGCGGGTTTTATTTTTTAAAAATTATATCATCTAAATGTTTACCGTCACGTCGGACACACTCTTGGAATCTGACCTCAGTATTCCGCGCCACTCGCTGGAGAAGTGACGTCGGGATGCCGTGAACTTCGCGAACGATATTCTCTTTCAATGCTGAAATGGTCGCTGGGTTTGTTTTATAAACTTTACTTTTGAGGCAGGTACCCCCACAGAAAAAAGTCCATTGGAGTGAGATCCGGCGACCTGGGTGGCCAGGGGATGTCACCAAAACGGCTTATCAATTTATTAGGGAAGAAATCACGAAGAAGTGCCATGGTCTCTCTAGCAGTGTGTGGTGTGGCGCCATCTTGTTGGAACCATGTGTGTGAACTGTAGGCAGGATGTTCTCTTAGCGTGGGTAAAAAATAATTGTCCAGCATGAGCCTATAAGATACACCGTTCACAGAAATGGCTTGGCCTCGATGATTTTAAAAAAAATAGGGCCCGATTATTCCACTGTTTGACAGTTCACACCAAACCGTGACTTTGGGACTGTGAAGTGGCTGTTGTTGAATGTTTTAAACGTGGATTTAGTCCTTTCGGCACCCAATATCGGCAATTCTGTTTGTTAACACTTTCATTCAAGTGAAAATGGGCTTCGTCACTCCAAAATATTGTGTTCACCGTACGAAATCGTTGCAACATTGTTTCGCAGAAACTTTTACGCATATTGTAATCATTAGGCGTAAGCGCTTGCACAATTTGAATTTTGAAGGGGTGAAAACGAAGATCCGTTTTCAATATTTCGTGCACCACCGTTTTTGGGAGCCCTAGAGCAGTCGCCCTTTTACGCACGGACTGTCGCGGGTTATCGCGCAAACTGTTTGCGACAAGTTCGATGTTGACATCACTTCTCGACGTTCGGCTGGTACCCGGCCGCGGATTGTTCACTGCTGAACTTGTTGTCCTGAACCTTCGCACCCACGATCGAATCAGATCTTCACTTGGCGCATCACGCAAACGTCGGATATTGTAATGCGAACAAAACCTTCGACGAGCAAAAGCACAGGAATCATTACCTTAAAAACCTTTAAAATACGCTTCGATTGCGAACGCACGTTGTTCACCTGTCCACTGTGGCATCATAACCAAGTAACCCGCTCGAATGACAAATCGAACGCGACCCCACGTGTGCCCCTGCGTTCAACGGTTTTAAAATAATTCGAAATTTAAATCCTGATTCTGCCACCGGACACCCGGTACAAGGAAACAGAAATCTTACAAAACACAGTGAAATGTACTATAAGCTACCTCTTCTAATTAATATTTAGGTGAAAGACATTTGCCAAATGAGGTACCTATATGGTTGATGTACTTATCAACTACAATTTTTAATTACCAAAAAAAAAAAAAGCTTTCTACAATAAAACAAATAACCCTTTAAACCGTTTTCTTTGCTTTGAAGTGTACATGACGTATTCTTGATTGCGGATGGCTTCTATGTACACTATCCTAAATAGTAAATATCTGATTGTCACAATATGTTACCATTAGGCGGACCGTAAGCTTGTTTGCCACTATAAAAAAATATATGGTTTAGTAACTTTCAGACAAATACACATACACACATTATTAAATTATCATTTCAAGGAACTATAATTGTTATACAATTTTGAGAATTCGATTCATTTTGTGTGGGATAAGTAAATAAAATAAATAAATAGATGCATAACCGACATGGCGTTTATATTGCACCTAAAATTTAAACTCCATTGGTTTACTGGTAGAGAATGTCTAGATGGCGGTGATTTTAATTTATTTTATGAATAACTCTAACAATTCAAGAATACGTTGTAACTTTCATTATAGTTACGTGTATTTGTTGATTTGTGTTAATTAGATGAACCATCATGTAAATAAATAAAATATTTTAAAGCAGGCAAAACCACGCGCGGTGCGTAGTGTTCCCACATTATTTACCGCGGCAGTACCTAAATATTAAATCGTTGACGAGCGATTACCTAAAGCTAAAACTTTCGGTAATTGGATGAACCATCATGTAAATAAATAAAATATTTTAAAGCAGGCAAAACCACGCGCGGTGCGTAGTGTTCCCACATTATTTACCGCGGCAGTACCTAAATATTAAATCGCTGACGAGCGATTACCTAAAGCTAGAACTTTCGGTAAGTAATTCGAGATAATTGTTTGTTTCAATATTGCTGGTTGGCAATATTTGAATGTGTGCAAGTGACTTACAGTTTTACAGTTTTAATGTCTGATTGAAAATGTTTGTATATATAATGAGCGTCAATTATATAGATCACCATTATTTTCTGTGATCAATATCTGATCATCCACGCTTCGTGATATTTATTCTCCGAGGAACACAGCAAGCTGAGATAATGTTCGTGAGTTTATTTTTTATTATCTTTTATATCAACTATTTGGTTTGGGCGGCTGCGTCAATGTTTATTTGTTTTGACAGGCATTTACTCCAGATAAATGTCGCGGTCTTCACACATCGGACTAATCTTCTAGTAAGTACATGTTGTTATAAGAATGTTTTTTGTTTGCAGGTCTGCTTCAACTTCTGAATCCCGGAAGATAGTTCTCGCTGAGGAGCTTTACGTGTCCGAGTCGGAGTATAGCTCGGGTGTAGAAGATCCATGGTAAATATTTGTCCAATTCTTAAAAACTAAACACTGGTTAATTGAGGTCATCATCATCATCATCATCAGCAACCCACACTCGTCCACTGCTGGACATAGGTCTCCCCTAATGCACGCTACTTCTCCCGATTTTCGGCCACTCTCATCCAGCCCACACCAGCCAGCCTTCGAATGTCATCATCCCATCTTGTCGCAGGGCGTCCTACACTACGCTTACCGAGTCGCGGTCTCCACTCAAGGACTTTACGGCCCCAACGGCTGTCAGTTCTGCGGCTAATATGACCAGCCCACTGCCACTTCAGTTTGCTAATTCGGTAGGCTATGTCGGTGACTCTGGTTCTCTGTCGGATTACATCATTTCGGATGTGGTCCTTCAGAGATACTCCGAGCATAGCCCTTTCCATAGCTCTTTGAGCGACTTTGAACCGGTGGACTAGTCCAGCCGTGAGTGTCCACGTCTCGGCACCGTAAGTCATGACCGGAAGGACGCACTGGTCGAAGACTTTCGACTTAAGACTTTGAGGGATGGGTGACGAGAAGACTTGACGAAGTTTACCAAATGCTGCCCAGCCTAGCTGAATTCTTCTGTTGGCTTCTCTCTCGAAGTTGTTTCTGCCTAATTGGAGCGCTTGTCCTAGATAGACATATTCCTGAACAACTTCGAGAGGTACTCCATTAACAGCGACCGGTCCCGGATCAACGAGCTCGTTGAACATGACCTTGGTTTTATCCAAGTTCATCTGAAGACCGATGTGTTTGGAAGATTCAGCCAGGCTGCTCACCATCTCCTGTAGGTCTTGTAGGGTTTTGAATTGAGGTATTATCAAATAATTACCTTAGTTTAGTTACTAACATATTGTTGTTTTTGTTACAGCCCGCCGATATAGCAACGCAAAGCCAGTAAAAAGGCCAACGAGGAGAAGTCGAAGCCAATTAGAAAGTCGAAGTAAGTAGTATGGAATTGGGAATTCTATATCACCTGTCCTTCGTATCAGCTAACGCTGAAACTCACTCCAGATGATCTAGAATGTCCCAATTCCATACTCCACGATATCCCTTTCATCAACAAACTTTTGTAATAGGTTCACACATTCGTTCGATCTCTCTTCGTGAGCGCCAGAACGACCAATATCATACTGATGATATAGGTTGTTCTGGCGCTTACTCGTGTAGACCGTGAACGTCCGCGGTCTTACTCGATCGTTAGACTTCCCATTATCTCGGTATGAATGTGAAGTGCGATAAAATTAACCAACCAGTGAACGAACCACAGCGTTGCTTTTTACTGCAGATTAACACTTACATGACAGCCGACACACATTCATAAACATTTTGTTTGAATCGATGAATTGTACGTTACTGTCAACTAATGTGGGTCAGCTCCCAAATTCAATTCACCTCTTAAATCGTATTCATGGGTCGTATAGACGCATGCCCTTAGACAGCGAGATCGCTATGAGGTATAACATAAAACTAACTAACGGGTGAGCAGCTTGCCTCAAGAGACACCCAGAGTATTTCTCTGTACCAGCTTGGCTCATGTCTCTCCACCCAAATTAATTTTAGTGTTAAACGTATAAGAACTTGCTGTTAGGTTACATCCAAGAATACGATAAAAGACAAAAATGAATAAGGTACACTATACACACTATCTGTCCACTGTCTCGATTGTGAATAAATGAAATGCGCGATATAATGAAAAATTTAAACTCAGCAGTAGCGGTCGGGTCTGATACACAAGCTGAAGCGATTTAGATTCTTTTGGCAAGTATTTTGTAAACCAAAATATTGGTAGGTAACACAAAGATCCGTTCTAACTTTAGAATTGAATATGTTACACGATTAATATTATATTTGAATAACCAGGTAGAGTAAAAAAAATATCTCGTTTTTTTATTACAGTTAGTAATTAATAACTGTAATGATAACATGTAATGAACACAATACATAAATCACCTCATTACCGAGTTTTCTTTGTTTGCTTCGTATTGCAGTTTTATTAACAAAAAAATATACATTTTCGATGCTAAACGTTAATAAATAAATAGATAAATTGAGACAACATCACATACCTACACTGTCCTACTAAACTAAGGTTTTCCCTTGTACTATGGAAACCAGAAATAATGACGGTACTACAAACACCCAGACCCAACACAAATATCTGTTTCATCAATAAACATTTTTGTTGGTGCGGAAATCGAACCTGCGACCCTTACGTCTCAACCTGCGCACAAACCACTGCGCTAAACGGGTCGTCGTAATAATATACAATATTTTATATTTGACGCATCAAATAAATCGAGGTTTTTAAAGTCAATAGGATGATAGCTTTTCAATCAGACCATACGCAAAATTTCTAG
Organism: Marasmia exigua; assembly: GCA_019059595.1. Lineage (NCBI taxonomy): Eukaryota > Metazoa > Arthropoda > Insecta > Lepidoptera > Crambidae > Marasmia > Marasmia exigua. The sequence continues at coordinate 118,584 of JADPWL010003290.1, read as the reverse complement.
TCCAGGAGTCGTTTGCATGAATCACAAAATATTAGTTATCAATTAGTGTTTTATTTAAGATTAATATTTGTATGAACTTAGTGTATGATATTATAAATCAATATAAGGCTTGTTCACAGTTGTCTAATTAAATTCAATTTTAAATACAAATTAAATTATTATTTGAGTACGTTTAAGGCAGAAAATACTACATCCTTAATAAAAAATAATAAGTGTATATTACATAAAATAATCGATTATTTACCACCATAGTAATGACAATAATACAAAGACGAGAGAAAATGAAACTAACTTATTTTGTTTGCAATTCAACTCGGCGCTTGGCTCTCGGACTATAATCATACGTTTGCAAAAATGCATAGCATGCACTGATGCAATAGTTAACACTGGATTTTGAACCTTATCTGTTATAACATAAGAGAAAACCAATGAATTCTTTCATTGTCTTATACCCTATTAAGGGTTATGCATTAAAGTAAACAAGAACGAAGTCGTAGGCGATAGTTAATGTGTGAGGAAGACAGCGAATGATAAGTTCATAGGTACGTGGCACGTGTAAACAAGTGACGCACGTAGCCGGCTTTAAGCATGCCGGATGCTATACGACACCTCAGCGTACACATACCTACTGCACCAATTCCTGAATACTTAACGTTAACAATGAATGAAATATGATATTATTACTTTACTGGTTGGAGAGTCACGCTTTGGCATGAATGAAGTGAAGCAGCGTCTGTGCAGCGTTTCAATGCGCGAGTGAGGAGACCGGTGACCTAATCCAGTAAAAGGAGGGTTTCAAGGTTGGCAGCGCACTTACAACTCCACTGGTATTGCGTGTCAGGTGATCCGTCTGCTTGTTTGCTACCACGGAAATGGAGTGATACCACAGCCTCGCAGAAAACCAGCGTGAAGCGATGTCTCTGTTGTGTATCACTGCGTGAGTGAGAGTACCGGACGACCAATCTGAGGAGAGGGGGGTTCAATGGTTGGCAGCGCACTTGTGACTCTACAGATACTATGGGAGTCCATGAGCTGTGGCAATCGCTTACCATCAGGTGATCCGTTAGCTCGTCTGCCACCTATAACATAAAAAAATGAATAGGCCAACTCAATCAGAATGATACCACGATCTCACAGAGATAAGAAGCGTCTCTGTTTTATTTCACTGCGTGAGTGAGGGTACTGGATGCCCATCATAGGTACACGACACGTGTAAACAAGTGACGCACGTAGCCGGCTCTAAGCATGTCGGATGCTATACGACACCTTAGCGTACACATACCTACTGCACCAATTCCTGAATACTTAAAGTTAACAATGAATGAAATATGATATTAATCCTTTACTGGTTGGAGAGCCACGCTTTGGCATGAATGAAGTGAAGCAACGTCTGTGCAGCGTTTCAATGCGTGAGTGAGGGCATCGGTGATCTAATCCAGTGAAAGGAGGGTTTCAAGGTTGGCAGCGCACTTACAACTCCACTGGTATTGCGTGTCAGGTGATCCGTCTGCTTGTTTGCTACCACGGAAATGGAGTGATACCACGGCCTCGCAGAAAACCAGCGTGAAGCGATGTCTCTGTTGTGTATCACTGCGTGAGTGAGGGTACCGAACGACCAATCTGAGGAAAGGGGGGGGTTCAAAGGTTGGCAGCGCACTTGTGACTCTACTGATAGTAAGGGAGTCCATGAGCTGTGGCAATCGCTTACCATCAGGTGATCCGTTTGCTCGTCTGCCACCTATCACATATAAAAATGGATAGGCCAGCTCAACCAGAATGATACCACGATCCTCACAGAGATAAGAAGCGTCTTTGTTTTATTTCACTGCATGAGTGAGGGTACTGGACGCCCAATGTAGGTGAAATGGAGGTGTAAAGGTTGGCAGCGCACTTGTGACTCCACTGATAGTATGGGAGTCCATGAGCGGTGGCAATCGCTTACCATCAGGTGATCCGTTTGCTCGCCTGCCACCTATCACATAAAAAATGAATAGGCCGGTTCAACCAGAATGATACCATGATCTCACAGAGATAAGAAGCGTCTCTGCTGTATTTCGCTGCGTGAGTGAGGGTACTGAACGCTCAAAGTAGGTGAAACGGAGGTGTAAAGATTGGCAGCACACTTGTGACTACTGATGTTCTGGGTGTCCATGGGCGGTGGCAAAGCTTACCATCAGGCTATCCGTCTGCTCGTCTGACACTTATCACATAAAACAATTAATGGTCTAGTTCGATCGGAGTGATACCACGGTCTCACAGAAAACCTACAAAGAACCGCGACTCCTTTGTTCTGCTGCATGAGTGAGGGTACCTGAAACCCAATCTGAGGAAAGGGATTTTAAGGTTTGACAGGGCACTTGTGTCTCACTGGTATTGCGCGTATCCATGGGTGGCAGCAAACTTCTACCATCAGGTGATCCGTCTGCTCGTATGCCACCTATCACATAACTCAGTCGGAGGGATACTCTGGCCTCACAGAAAACTAGAGTGATGCAGTGCTGTTTCCCTGCATGAGTGAAGGTAACGGAAGCCCAATCCGGGAAGAGGAGGGTTTGAAGGTTGGCAGCATACTTGTAAACACCACTTCATTTGAACGAATTGAGGTCAAACAAACATGCGATGTACTTTGGATCCGTGCGCTGCGAAACTGCATGGTTGCAATATTCGATCGTTGCGACTTTAAAAACTCTTATGTGTAGACACATTAAAACAACAAGCACATATGAGCTCTTGAAGTTCTTGCTTTGCTTTGCAGTAGGGTTGATCAAAATGTTTTGAACAGAACTCAAACGAGTTTTTGTATGAAACTATACTTAATAAATCTCTATTACCTACTAGATTTAGTCTAGTGACTGCAATATTACTTTTATAGGATTTTATTGTATGAGCAAATAGTATTACCTCAATCTATTCTTATCCAATAATAAATTTATGGTAATAAGTCAGTCATTTCATACGAATCAGAGCGTTATACCATAGATTTATCCTCGAGATAAGATTGGTCGAATCGATCCTACGACTACTATCCATACACTTAAATAATTTTTATTAAATAAGTAGGTATAATATTTATGTTTGAATTTTCTAAATAACCTTATGATTTTAATTTGCAAGTAAATAATTTTCGAAAATCAGTAGGTATGTATAAAAAACTCGAGAGATTATGAATATGATTTCATTTTGGACATTTCAATTCTATAAGTTTTGGTATTAGACTAACATTCTATACAAATCGAGTTATACCATTGATTTATCCTTGGGTTGAGATTGATCGAATCGACCCTCATTCAGCTGTGAGTAAGTAGTAAAGGTGTATTTATATAATTATGACATTTTTGTAATTTTATAGGCACCACTAAAATCCAATACATTTTCAAATCTCATACTTAAAACACATTGTTGATGACTAGGCACAGTTTGTATAGTTACCATGTGAATTTTTAGTCCCGTAGTAACTACACCGTTTGTGTGTATTTGACAACCCTAAAAAATTTTGCAGAATTTACATTTTCGCATTATAAAATTTCGTGTATCGGTGATCGTCAATACATTCCTGCAACGAATATTCGAGTAAAATCAACCCAATCGCTGCTCAAGTGATAACGAACAAGTATACCAAAATCTCTGCTACCTAATCGCTGCTCAAGTGATTACGACCAAGTGCTCCAAAATCTCTGCTGTGAAGAATAACCAGAACCGCGAAGGTAAAACTATGTAAGTTTAATTATTTATTAACTTTGTCTTTCAGCAGCCAATTTTCCATCCGCCTAACTTCATTCGATGTCTTATTATATGTGATAGGTGGCAGACGAGTAGACGGTTCACCTGATGGTAAGCGATTGCTACTGACCTTAGAACCGCAACACCAGTGGAATAACGAGTGCGCTGCCAACCTTTTCACGTCTTAAAACTACACATAATTTCTGTTTAACTTTTCAGGTCCGAGTCCGAGTTCGAGTCCGTATTTGGAGAGAGTGTCCCTGCCTCGTCTCGTAAAATAACAAAGAGGAAGAAGACTCCAATCAGATCAAGGTACCCGTCCATAATACTTGTACCTACCATGTTTCTGTTTCAGTGAATGTTGGCGTATCGTAAAAAGTACGCTGAGAGCGCTGGTTGAGACGCATGGGGCATGGGTTTGATTCCCGCCCAACACAAAAGTGTAATGATTAAACAGAACCAAACCAATGTGATGTTATCTCAATGTATTATTATTTGTTTAATTTTGTTCTAACAGATCAGACTCCGAGTGTGAAGCTGAGCCAGCCGCGGTAGTCCCCAAAAAGAAGCGAGTCCCTAAATCTCGGTAAGTCGTTTGCTCAGTAATATGCGTTCGAGTGTATGTGAGTGTATGTATGTATGTCTGTGTGAGTGTGTGACGCGTTCCTATATCGCGGTAACAAATTTTCTTGATGATGTCTGGTGAGAGTATGCGTGTGAGTTGGTGTGTGCAAGTGTAAGCGTATGATTATAATTATACACGAAAAGTTATGGTACAATATAAATTTTGGGGATTTGATAGATTGTGGTATCACAATGTAGGACTGTACGTTCAACAGAACATAGCGGTATTAACTTGCAGTGTGATATTTACGCTTATTCCTTCGACATACGGGTGGTTATAAGGTCTGACTGATGTGAGGCTGTCTGTACATTGTTAGAACCCTATTTTATTTGATATGCTTTGCTATAACGGCTTTACATACTAGAGTCATGTATGACGAGTATCTCTAGGTCTCAGTAATTAACCTAATTGTTTATTTTTTCAGAGCTCCTTCAAAGAGTTCGAAGGATCTCTTCGGGCTGCTCTCCGACGACGACGAGGCTCTAGCTGTGGAGAATTCCCGGCGTCAGAGCACAACAGCGCTCCAGCTAGATAGCAGCCTGACCACAAAGGTTGCCAACGGCTGCGTGCGGCGGTCTGCATCGCTGAGCGGCACCTACTACGTGGAGGTGCGCGTCTACACCACCAGCGACGCGCTCAAGACGCAGCCCTTGGACCGCTACAAGAAAGCACTGCTCACCGCTAAGGTTCAACTGAACACTGACACTAGGGAGTGGCACGATCTTCAGAAGCTGATGAAGAGTACCAAGAAACTGTTTGAAGATCGAGAGCCTGTATTTTATAGTAATAAAATAAATATTAAATAATTTAGATTTAAATTGATTTTATTAAACTTTTAGTTTTGATTGCAATTTCTTTGAATTTCCCAATTCCTTTCTAGTTTGGTATGTACAGTTGACCGCATATAAGATTCAAACAATTTGAAATGAGATAGATATAGGTAGTTTAAGGTAATTAATGGTGTTGAGTGTAGTAGGTATAATAAATAAAGGTAAAGGTTTTTTACAGGTAATTTATTTCTACGATAGCAATGAATTTACTTTACTAGATGTGGTCAACTGTACATACTTTTCAGAATAATTAGGATTTCAAAGAAATTAACTATCACTTTCTTTTAAGTTAGTTGTTAATTTACTTTATAATATTTATTTTAAAGGTTCTTTCAGCATAAGGTAAGGTAAAATCATGCCTTTTTGTACCGCTTGTTCCGCACGCGTAGAGAGCAAGCACTGGGTGGGGCACTTGCGGAGCAATGCGCACAAGAGCCGGTGCACGGCTCCGGCGGAGGATGGGGTGGTTAAGGTCTCCTCCGCATTCAGAGGCCGTATCGCCTCTTATAGAATACTAGCAAATGCGGAAAATGAGTCGGCATTACCTGACATTTTCTTAAACTATATACGTGCTAAATTGTTCTGTCTTATAGAAAAAGCGTTAAAACAACACATTAGTTTAAAAATTAATGTAGAATATTTCGGCAATTTTATTTTATTAAAAAGCGATACTCAGGATGTAAAGTCGTTCGCTACTAAGAATATGACTATACATCGTAACTTTGATTACGACCAGGTATTTAACGCTGTCGTTAGTACATTACGTAAAAAGGTTGAAGAGTTTCAGGAACAAGACAGTGGCTGGAGTTTTTTAAGTAATTTATATGTAGAAATTAATATTAATAAGTTTGATCCATTAAGGGGAGCAGGTTCAACTTACGTAGACCTTCCACTACATTTGAAAAAGAAAAAGGCATGTATTAATATAAAAAACGATGATAACTTTTGTTTTTTGTGGAGCGTCGTCGCAGCGCTTTATCCGGCCAAACGCAATGGTGATCGCATGGCATCCTATCCTCATTTTAAAGACGTTTTAAATATTAATGATTTGAACTTTCCAGTAACTTTCACAGATATTAAAACATTTGAAACTTATGACAAACATTTGAGCATCAATGTGTACTCGGTAAAGAACAAACGGATTGTGGGGCCAATTTATAGATCAGAATTCAAAAGGAAAATTAGGATTAATTTATTGTTGGTTGAAAATGGAAACAGATCCCACTACGTTTTAATAAAGAATTTGTCACGTCTTGTTCGATCTCAAATTACAAAGCATCATAATAAGATATACTTTTGTGATGATTGTTTACTTTTCTTTTCAACTGAACAAAAACTTGATAGTCACGTTTGTAGTGGCGTCGCCACTATGATCCCGGGAAAGGGCAGTTATCTTAATTTTAAAAATTTTAATCGGAAACAAGATATTCCTTTCGTGGTGTATGCTGATTTTGAAACTCTTCTTAAGCCAATAGCTACTTGTGAACCCAGTTCCTCAGATAGTTTTACATTAAATCAGAAACAACACATTCCAGCTGCCTTTGCTTATAACATAGTTTGTTCGTTTGACAGCAGTCTTAATAAATTTGTTTCGTATCGTGGGCGTGACTGTGTTCATAAATTTCTTAAAGATCTTTATAAAGATATTGAATAGATTTATGATATTTTGAGTGTAGAAGTGCCTATGATATTTGACGAAAACGATGCTAAAAAACATGGAGAAGCCGAAGTGTGTCACATTTGCAATAATCTGTTACTATTTGATAAAGTAAGGGACCATTGTCATTTAACAGGCCGCTATCGGGGTGCCGCTCACCAACACTGCAATTTGCAGTACAGTCTGCCTAAATTGATTCCAGTCTTTTTTCATAATCTAGCAGGTTATGATTGTCATTTATTCATCAAAGAGTTGGCTGAAAGCTCTGGTCCTATAAAAGTAATACCAAAGAACAAAGAGAATTATATTTCGTTCACAAAATTTTTAAAGATGTCTGATAATAAATTTGCACAAATTAGATTTACAGACTCATTTAAGTTTTTAGGGACGAGCCTCGAAAAATTAGGAAATGGTCTCCACAAAACCGATTTTGTACATCTACAACATTGTTTTAGTAAAGATTTCGAATTTGAATTATTGACACGTAAAGGTGTTTATCCATATGATCACATGAAATCTTGGAAATCATATTCTGAGAAACATTTGCCTTGTAAGGAAAGTTTTTATAATACTTTAACTGACGAAGGTATCAGTGATGAAGATTACATGCATGCTCAATTAATCTGGGATACTTTTAACATTGATAATATGGGAGAATATACTGATCTTTATATTAAAACAGATGTTTATTTGCTAACAGATATTTTTGAAAATTTTAGAGCGGTATGTAAAAAAATTATCAATTAGATCCGGCTTTTTACCTAACAGCTCCAAGTTTGTCATTTGATGCAATGTTATTGAAAACGGGAGTAGAGTTAGAACTACTGTCCGACTTAGAAATTATACGTCTCGTGCAGAAAGGTGTGCGGGGCGGCATTTGTCTCTGTTCTACCAGGCTGGCTAGGGCAAACAACTCATACATGGATAACTATGATGAAACTAAATCAGATTCTTTTCTTTTATACATTGACTGTAATAATTTATATGGTTACAGTATGTGTCAATCCTTGCCAATTTCCGATTTTAGATTTTTGCAACAATACGAAATTGACCGATTACAAATTATGAACAAGTCAGATGATGAGGAATACGGATTTATACTTGAAGTTGATTTATTATACCCTGAAGAATTGCACTGTCATCATAATGACTATCCGTTTTGCGCAGAGAAATTTGTACCGCCAGGAGGTACCACTTCTAAATTAGTCCCTAACTTATACTCAAAATATAATTACGTGATTCACTACGTTCATTTGAAAACCTGCTTAAATCATGGTCTAATTTTAAAAAAAATTCATCGCGTAGTGACGTTTAAACAAAGTAATTTTTTAGCGGAATATATTAATCTTAACACTGAATTGAGAAAGAAAGCAGTAACGCCATTCCAGCAAGACTTATTCAAACTTATGAATAATTCTGTATTTGGGAAAACTTTGGAAGACACTGAGCGAAGAGTAAATATTAAATTAGTGAATCAATGGCAAGACGATACCAATCGAACAAATCAATCTCTCTCGGCAGCAAAACTAATTTCACGACCGAATTTTCACAGTGCATCCATTTTTTCTGGAAACCTAGTAGCTGTACAAATGAAACCGGAAAGAATTATTTTAGATAAACCAATATACATAGGCTTTGCCGTCTTAGAGCTTTCTAAAAGCCATATGTACCAGTTTCACTACTCTGTAATAAAGCCGCATTACGGAAATAGAGTCCGTCTATGTTACACTGATACTGACAGTTTTATATATGAAATACATACAGATGATGTATATAGGGATATAAAACAATATTTCCTCAAATATTTCGATACAAGTAATTATCTTGCGCAAAACGAATATGACATTCCGATTATTATCAAAAAGATACCTGGTCTATTCAAAGACGAACTTGGTGGACGCATCATGACTGAATTCGTAGGGTTAAGATCAAAATTGTACTGCATTAAAACTGAATCTGATGTAATAAAAAAAGCAAAAGGCATCAGAAAAAATGTTATTAAACATTTGAATGCACCAGATTACCGTGATGTATTACTAAATGATAAATTGGTGCGTCGCAAAAATGTTCTTTTTAAATGTATTAAGCATCATATTTTCACTCAAACTGTTAATAAAATTGCTCTGTCAAATGCAGATGATAAACGTTACATAATGCCTGACAAAATTTCCACAATGGCATGGGGTCATAGATCTTTAATTTAATTTCTTTACCTTATGCTGAAAAAGTCATGAAAATAAAATTAGTATTGTAATATAAATAACATTAGTAAAGTAATATTAGATGTAGTAACAGTATAAAAAGATTAGTTTTATTATTATTAAGTCAATAGTTGTTAGTAAATAAATAATTATACTTAAACATTTTTATTGTTTCATTAAAAACACCTGTATGAACTGTCAAATAGCAGTGACCTCATTTCATATGATGACAAATACCTATGCAATATACGCTAATACAATACCTTCGCTCATTTATTGCTAATTCAGCGATTGTGCAATAAGTATCTTCAGTAAACATTATTTTTATTTTACCAACACAACTGCTAATTCTTTCGTAAACGTCTTTCGCTATTCAACGTATTCAATCAAGCCAGAGATAAATTATTTTGTAAGTATACAATTTTGTATTTTAATTGTATTTTGGTAACTGTATTGATGCGAGTACTAACAATCGTTTTTACTTTTCAGACGATGCAAAACTCTGATGATACGAACATCATGCTGTCCCAGTACAGCTACGATCCATGGGAGGGTTTGACACAAGCCTGCCAAGACGTACTAGACAGACACCAGTCGGCTGAGCCCCAAACCTCACGGGAAAAGAAGGTTAGGCGCAAGACTGAAGCAAAGAAGAAACGGCGAAATTTTACAAAATCGTACGTAATCAACAGGGAGCGCTCTAGAGGTTACAGGCTCATTCAAATAAGAGTGAGTGACTTGACCGAGCCTTCTTGTTCAACAGCGAGAGATCTGGATGATCCCAGCGACAGTGAGGACAATGTTGTGATCAGTGCGCAGTATGTAGTGAGCGAACACAATGATGAAATTATGGATATGACTGACACAGTGATAAGAAAAATATCCAAAAAGATGTGTAGTGACAATAGTCTATAGTTTTAAGTATTATATAAGGCTTTGTATTGTGCTGTTAAGTTAAAATAAATATATGTTTATATCAAAATGAGTTTTTTCTTCCTTTCAATTTAGCTAGCTAGGTAGGTAGGTACCTATACATTAAATAAAATAAAGGTTTCTTTTTAATAACATTTATTTTTAAATCATACAATAAGTAGCATAATTTTCATAACGCACAATAAGTAAAGAAGTTTTTTGAAAACTTCTATTCACAAATTACAAGACTATATTATTTTCTAAACACCATTTTTTAATACACAAAACATTTTTCAGAGCGCAATATTTTATGTGGTTAAAACAATTATATGAAAACATATCCTTACAGTATAGTTTACTCAAAGTGTCTAGATTAGGTAAACCTTTAACACTTATATCTATCACGTTTTCATGTTCACATAATTCTTGCACCCATTTAACTTTTTCTTCTCCTTTCACTATGATCTTGCGTTTGCTCAAGTAAGGCTTAATGAGTCTTTTAAATTCTCTGTAGTCAACGTATCCCTCGCTCCATCGGAATCCTCTATTTCTTTCTATCGACCAAACATGCTTCCTTTCTTCGAGAGTGAGTGTTGAGAATGGATATGGTGGTTTAATCAAAAATATTTGAGTATGTTCTGATGTACCTATTACAAATTCCTTTACTACAAACTCATTATTCCGATCTTTGAAGCCTTGCAAATCCACAATAACCGTGTTATTCATGATAGTTTCCTTATAATATTACTTAAAGGCTTGTATTCAAAAATGCAATCGTTCAGTATTAAACAATAGGCAGCAGTCTGATCGGGTATCTCTGCGTCAGCCTCGATTTCGACACGAACATCTACTACAGATGATTTCAATGTTTCGCTTCTGGAGCAATCTATTACGAAAATAGGAGCTATATTTTTAAATTCCTTTAAACCCAACAATGGCTCAGCTCGGCGTCCGTAATAAGACTGTTGAAATCTTGCATATTGTTCATATATTAATGAATATTTGTTTTCTGAGAAACTAATGTTTAGGCTTTCGTATGGATAGTAGGTTGAATTTAGGAAAACCCTTATATCACGTATATTGCAATGATCAAATTCTGCCATCGATGTGGTAGCATTATGTTTACGATTAGTTTGTAAAGCAATCACAACCATTCGGGGTTTTTCGATCTGTGATGAAGTTTTAATAGACCAAGTATGTTTTCGCGTTTTAGGCAATAATGGATATTCGTACAGGTCCCAATTACGAAATGCAACTGTTATCGCTCGATCTCTTTCTAAATGTTTTAGCAAATTAATTCTTTCACGGTCTGATACTTTAACATGTGGGACTCGCCAGATAATTTTATTTATTTCGATGTCTTGAACAACTTCGCCAGCATTTAACTTCAAAGCGTTAAGATTGGTGTTACTTCTTAAAAGAACTAATTCATGTTTACAATTCATAATGATTTTTTCATAATCTTCAGCAAAACCTAATATTTTATTCAGAGGAATTGAAGCTGAAAATACGCCGTTATTAGTGTTGGATAGACCATTGGGGGACCACCCCCAAACATTCGCACATTTAGACTCGTTATCATTTAACGATAAATAGGATTTTAATGTAGTTGTAATGCCTGCATTTTTGATCCTATCTATTTCAATACCATTTATTTCATAACGGATGTCTTGAAATAAAAATAAAGCAGGATTATTAACAAAATGCACGTTTGATACTCTTTCCTTTTCTTTTGTAGTACTGTTATGTTTATACACGTCGGCTCTGCCCTCGATATACAAACTGCTGAGCGCAGGTAACACGTACAAATCTTGCTGATTAATGGGTATTCGTATTTCATCATTCTTGTTCAAACTTGTTACACATGGTTTGTATAAATGAAATTCAAAACTTTCAATGCTGTTGTCATGTGACGGAGATTGAGCTATATTTAAAACGTTCATTTTATCAATCCAAGTATCTTTAAAAATTCCTTATTTTTTTTGGTCAGCTTCTTCTTAGAATGAAGTAGTGCTCTTTGATACAATGTTCTCTTAGAACTGATTTGATTTCGAGGAGCAGCTGGGCTTTTATTGAAATTTAACATTTTTTCCTAAAGTGTAAATACAACTGTACCTCTTCACCGCGTAAATTAATTTGTTTATTTTCTCCGTCTAACAATCTTATATTGATAGCACTTATTGAGCTTTGATTGACAGGAAAGTAGATTAAGTTTTTAGGTATTTCTATTATTCGATAACCCGGTGGTACGTTCGGCACAAATTCATAAATTATATGACTTGCTTTTCCGTTCACAAATGATCCGCTCACTACATCACATTCGATGCGTACTATGGTTGTTGGTAAAATGTTGACAGGATAGCGAGATTCGGTTTTTATATTCGCTTTCACAGTTTCAAGACCAAAACCTAAAATCTTACCAATCGAATCTATTTTATCGAAATAAATATTTTCCGAACAAAAAATACAAGTTTTTAAAGTATTGTTATTGGCAGTCAATTTCAATGTAGCATTTTTTATATTACTCTGAAGATAATCACAAATATCTTGTAATTCATGTGATCCTTCGGGTATTTTTATCACTCCATCATTTCCATAGTAAAATTTATTGTTTCTTTCATCTATATTGGGAATCGAGTTGAATGTAGAAAAATACAGAACACCGCACTCATACTCCCCACTTAATTCTAATGTAGGAGAGTAGTTTGTTATTGAAGAAGCGTCTCTACCAGTTATCGACACAGTGAAAGACATGTTTATACTGATAATGATTCTTTATTTTATCCATTATTTAAATGCTTTTTTCCAATAGTTTTTTAAAAAATTCAAACAAAGATGACCACAATTAATACTGCCAAACTTTTGATACCGTAAAATATTATAACTAATTGTCATATTTCTTAAATAATTTCTTAATTCTAATGGAGATATTAAGTCACCAAAACTATCAAAGTATTCACAGTAATTATTTTGTTTGACGTAGGCTACCCAGTGTGTTCCTGGATTATCAGAGCTATCTAAATTCAGTATTGCACATTCTGTTTTCCTAGGTTTTAATGGAAGCGTATTTCGCATATAAACTCCCCGAAAATATGGAATATCAGTGGCATGCTCCAATATATCCAAATCTGTCAATGCGCGTCTAGGCAGCCGTTTAATTAGTTTTTTGAGGGGTTCAAATATATCCCAGTACCCTTTTTATGAGGTTTGATGTACATTCCCTTGCCAAGAGCCACCGCTTCCATCATCTTATTATGACGTTTGGACTCTTGAAGACTTTTCTGCGCTGCCTTAGAGTCGTTCACTGCTTTTGCTATTCCAGCTGCACCCCCTGCCAATGAACCCAAAGCCGACAACCCCGCAAAGATCGGAATTAAAGGGAGCAGCCCTCCACATTTTGGTAGCGGAATACAGCGAGGCAACCGAGTTACTTTTTTATTTTTGAAAATTTTTTTGGCTGCTGCGTATGCGCATTTAATAGCGGCGAGACTGCCAGTCGATTTTAACTTTTTAACTTGAGATTTAATTTTTTTCACAGCTTTCATAAATGAACGAGCGCCCGCACCAGCCTTGAGTTTTGCTTTCATCGCATTTTTTACTATCCATGATGCTACTTTTTCACCTTTCTTAGCATCCTTAGCGTTCAACCTTTTCTTAGCCATATTCAAAAGTTCTTTATCAGCCTCTCGTCGAACGTTTGAATCCTTGTTGTTGTAAGCGATATCGTGGTACATACAAGCTTGGTCTAACTTGTTAACACCTCTATTCCCCCTTTTTAAACGTGTTTTAAGCTTTGTTCCGGGACCACAGAATTGATAACCAGGTAAATGTAGCTCGAAGGGCAGATGGTTTATTACGCTGTCTATAATACCACTTCCCTCCTTCATTGATATGCGGAGAATGAAAAGATTTAGTTCAAAAGTATATTTATATTACAAAACTATCTCATTTTTGTTTATCCAACTGTTCTCTTCGTTGCTAAGACCTAACCATTTCACGAAATATTTATTTCCTTTTTTTCTAATAATCTTTTCGATGAGATAAATATCTGGATATTTAGTTTTTTGTAGTTCATACTCATAAAAAGTTCCCAATATAACCTGCTTATGCTTATCTTCCAAATAATAAGTTGGTGGATTTGTATCATTCACCTTTGCTACTGTAAATATTTCCGTTGACCAGTTAGGAGTATAACCTTTATAAAAGTCTCCTTTAAATTTGCTTATACGTACATAATCACCAACTTGAAACTTAGGTATTATGTGTTTTCGATTTCGATACGCTTTGCTTATATTACACAATACAGCCATTTCATTTGCCTTGTTAACGTCATTTGGCTTAAATTTAGTTATGCGATGAGTAGTGCTGTTATAAGTTTCAATCACAGTATTTAATAATTTGCCCTGCCAGCGATAGCAACCGTATAAACTGAAAAGTTTAAAGATATGAGATTTTAGCGTGCGTATGACTCGCTCTACAATAGAAGCTTTTTTGACGGAATAAGTAGAATAATGGTTCACATTATAGTTTTTCATCAGTTGGCCAAAAATATTATTATAAAACTCCTTGCCCAAATCTGTTTGCAAATATTTAGGTTTTCTAGATGAAATTTTTAAAATCTTTTGCATTGCCTCAGCAACACATTTCTTTTCTTTAGATTTAATGGCACTTGCCCACACATACTTTGACAAAGTATCGATCACTACTAATATGTAATTGTGTCCCTTATTAAAATGTGAATATTTTTGTAAATCTATGAGGTCAGCTTGCCATAGATCATCAATTCCTTTTATAACTGTGCATCGACGTGGGAAATTTCTTCTGGCTGCTTTGTGAAGTTCATCAATTACGTCCTTTTTGCTCATTTTTGTCTATTTTCACATGAATCAAATTGTCTATTTCTGTTTTTGAGTAAAATGTTTTACTCAAATGATTTGTTGTAAAGGTTTCCAAGTTTTTCAAATGAAATTTAACTTCGAGTTTCACTTTTTCTATTTCATTTCTTAGTTCTTGAACCGTTTTGTCTAAATAAGCTTTGTAACGGGGGTGGTTGAAATAAGTCAACTCCAGCGTACACAAAAAATACTAATTTATTTATTAAAAAAAACAAATGGGTTGTGGGTCGGTTTAGCCCGACTGATGGTTGGCTTCCGTAAGGTCCCGGACTTCCCTGGGGGATGGCGATCGCAGGTGATGGGTGACCGCTGGCGGAGGGACGAGGTGGTAGTAGTGGTGACAGCGAACGGCGGCAGGCCAGGGTTGTAACCCGTAAGTGGCGGCGCCGCTTCTGAGCCCGAACTTTGTTCCCTGGAGAAGAATCATCCAGCTTAAGCCACAATCTTACTACGTATTTCCGTTGATTGCGATCACCATAAAAGCCAAGCCAAGCGAAGCCGGGTGCGAGAAAGTAAGTAGAAGGTGAAGTGGCGATGATCGCAATCAGAACGGAGTATAAGAAAAAATACCTATAGAAAAAACTCGAAAGTAAAGTACCTAATCGAATAGGTACCTGCGTGATTTTTCACAAACATAAGTAGGTACTTTAAATTAAAGTTAAATACACTAAAACACTAACAATAAATATTTAATACAAAAGAATTTAATGGGAAGGAATAAAAGAAGCTAATTAGTACCTAAACTTTTGTAGCACAAAAGATTACGTTCGCTATTGATTCTGGCCTACCTATTCTTTCAACAACCTACTAAGCGAAAAGTAATTGTTCATCACTTACCCTGTCGGGGAATTTAACAATAGCACTTCGCAAACTAGCACTTTAATGTACTATTAGGTACCTTATTAGGTATTTCAGTAATATGTCAATACGTGACAAAGTATTAAATACATAGGTGATTCAAGCTTGTAATAAGACGAGCTTTATGTACAGTTCTGCCGTGCTACCACGGGTGCGTTTGCAAGGCGAGTCCCTCCTAGGCAAATACGAAGGAATAGGCAGTGAAATAGACACGAGCCCGGTGCGTGTTCCGAACGCGCATCGCTATTGGTAGCTTCATAGATCATACGATCTATGAGAACAAAAGGGACCGGAATGCGGTTTAGGGTACCGTGCGATAGATAAACGAACCATTATCGATTACATTTTTGCGTTGTTTAGTGTACCTATTTATTTATTTTTATATATTAATAGATAAGTAGGTATTGTACATTAAATGTAAATATAAAAAATAGTGTTGTATATATTTTAAGTAGTTTTAATTAGATTAGGTTTTTTTTTAATTTTAATTATTTTTATTAGTTTTTTGGTTTTATTTTTATCTTTTAATTAGTTATTATTATATTTAATTTTATTTTAAGTAAAAATGTACGTATAACGTTACATTACCCCGTCGCGTCACCAAGGATTTTATTCTCTCTTAATAAAATCCGCATTTTAAATGAATTAGTTATTGCTTGTATTTACTCGTTCATTCTAATTTCATACATCACGCTAACATAAGGGCAACAATAATCACCTTTCTGAATATTGACGCATTCTTACATTAAGAAGGTTCCTGTTATATTAAAAACTGGTAACCCATACAAACTATTTTTCGTAGCTGTTATTTTACGCAAAGTAAGGGGTCTTTTTTTTTATATACCTTTTTTTTGTTAATTTTTTTTTTATCTTTTTTTTTTTTGAAAGGTGGCAGACGAGCAGACTGATCACCTGATGGTAAGCGATTGCCGCCGCCCACCGACACCCGCGACACCAGTGATGTCACAAGATGATTTTTTTTTTTTTTGCTTTGGAAATTTACTACACATTTTTAAAAAAAGCTATTTATTCAAACCAGCTAGTTTCAGATCTTTGGTATGCCAAGTTCCTAAGTCTTTGCCGGACATATCTTCGAGTACATACACAAGGGGAGATTTTTTGTGAGTTACACGACATTTAATGAATTTCGGGGCTAATTTCTTGCTGAAATACTTGTCTTTATTGCTTAAAACGTAAGCGCGCTTCATGACGATATCTCCAACACTGAATTCAGCACTTTTTCTTCGCAGATTATAATGTGCGGTATTTTTATTACGTGCATGCCATAGTTTTGCCTGAACGTCGTTAAAAATATTTGAGAGACAACCTAAATTTTCCGCATAAATGTCTCGAGGTAAGAACAAAACCTCATCGCCCAAATCTGAGTCTGTGTAGTGTGTACCACAGGTAACAAGCTCTCTGCCATATACTAAAAATGATGGAGTGAAGCCAGTCGCTTCATTGACGGCATTATTAATAGCGAATTGAACCTTTGGTATGAAGATGTCCCAAGAACGATGGTCGTTTTCGACGAACGTTGAAATACAGGTGATAATTGTTCTATTATACCGTTCTACTGTATTGACTTGTGGTGTATATTTAGGGGTATAATAAATATTCGGAATATTATATTTTTTGAAAAACAAAGTTGTATCATGACTTATAAATTGTGTTCCGTTATCTAAAAATATTGTTTGTGGTATGCCATGAACGAGAAAAACTGTATCTTCCAATAATTTTATAATTACGTCTGAAGTGGCTTTTTTAATTGGATAAACGAGGCAAAATTTAGAAAAACAACATGTCACGACTAGAATATAACAGTTTTGTTTACGAGTAGCAGGTAACGGACCCATAAGGTCGATCGAGATCATCTGAAAGGGGCGAGAACACTGCTTTGGACGACCCATAATACCTAGAGTTTGGTGGTTGTGCATCTTGTACTCTAAACATCTCTGACATGATCCGATAAATTTAACTACATCTTTGTGCATGCCTGGCCAGAAGTAACGCAGTGAGAGGCGGTTATACGTTTTAAATATACCTAAATGAGCGGCAGTCGGCTGTGAATGAGAAGGAACTAACGTAATTCAGAAGGAACTACGATTTTCCATGAGAACTCGTTATTTAGTCTACATTTACTCTTAGTTAATCTATATAAAATATGATCTTTGATTTGATAACTTGGATATTCTTGAGGTATGTTAGTGCATCCGTTATATATTTTATTGTACCATTCGTCTTTAGAGTCCACTACATCGGAAGAACTAACGGCACTCACCGGAACCGAACGCGAAAGAGCATCAGGGATAACATTATCGACCCCACGACGATGCCTAAGGTCAAAGTTAAATGAGGACAATCGTACCCCCCAACGAGCCAAACGACCGGTCGGGTTACTTAGAGAAAGAAACCATTTCAGAGCACTATGGTCTGTGTACACAGTGAATGTCTTTCCGTTCTCTAAGTAACACCGCCAATGCTCAAGGGCAGCGATTACGGCTAAAGTCTCACGCTCCGTTATGCTGTAGTTCCTTTCAGCTGCAGTCAAGGACCTACTCATATAGGCAACTGGGTGTTCTTTGCCGTCCTTGGTTTGCGTGAGCATAGCACCTACTCCATAATTGCTCGCGTCCGTGTGTACCTCAAACGGTTGGTCATAATCTAGACACGTAAGGACAGGAGCGGAAACCAAACACTCTTTAAGCTTATGGAAAGAAGCATCTGCCTCCGGAGTCCACTTAAACGGGGGCGCCCCTTTTTTATTTGACGTCAGCCTATTAAGAGGTCCAGCCATAGTGCTGAAATTGGGGACGAAACGGCGGTACCAAGTCGCTGTCCCGAGAAATCTTTTTAGGTCTTTACGAGACGTATGTGTTGGGTAATTTAAAATTGCATTTACCTTCTCGGGATCAGTCCGTAACCCACAACATCTACTACGTAACCGAGATACCTAAGTTGGTTGCGAAAAAATTTGCATTTTTCTAGGTTGACGGTAAAATTGGCATGTTTTAGCTTTTCTAGGACTTTTAACAAAAGCGTAACGTGTGAGTTATAGTCTCTAGATACGATCACTATATCATCCAAATAAGCGAAAACGTTAGGGCCAAATTCGCCAAACAGTAAGTCGACTAAACGCTGTTGGGTCGCCGGTGCGTTAGTCAATCCAAAGGCGGTACTTTTAAAGCGTAGCGTTCCTCTGCCCGGGACGTAGAACGTGGTCTTATCGCGGTCCTCAGGCGCAATAAGAATTTGCCAGAAAGATTTGGACAAGTCGATGCTACTTAAAAAACGAGCGTCTCGAAGGTTGTTCAAAATCTCAGAAATATATGGCAAATTGTATGCGTCCTTCTTGGTTACAGAATTCAGCTTTCGGCTATCGAGGCAAAACCTCGGCTGGCCATTCTTCTTTGTAACCAAGAGAACCGGTGAAGACCAGGCACTTTCGCACGGCTCCACTACATCGAGAGCCAACATCTCATCAACCTGCTCAACCAAGATGCGCTGCTTTACCGGTGACATTCGGTAATATCTCTGTCGTATTGGTTGAGCATCTCCGGTATCGATTCGATGGGTAATCAAGTTTGTCCTACCGAGACCTTTACTTTGGAACGAAATATCCTTATATTGTTCTATGATATTGTCAGCGATCAGTTTCTCTGAATCATTTAAGTGTTCATAGCCATAAATAAGGGACTCAGTATTTACTTCTAACTCCTTTGGAACAGTTGCAATAGAAATACTACCTAAGTATTTAGGGCACAAATGAAATTTTCGCCAGAAATCGACGCCAAGTATCAGAGACGTTTCCACCTGTGGTACCACAACAGCCTCAATAAGGTGGAAATCACCTTCAAAGCGTATAGGGATATTCATATATCCTAAGCTTTTTAACGACTGACCGCCTGCTGCAGTGACGAAAACACAACGGTCAGTGAAAAGTTTGCAACCCAGTTTTTCTAAAAAAATGTGAGAATTATTCCCTAAAACTGTTACTGCTGAACCTGAATCTAAAAGTCCAGTGAAAGATACATTATTTATAATAACAGAAACATAAGGTCTATCGTCATTGTTAGGTAAATCATGAATTGTGGCTGTTTTGTACGAACTAAAAAAGACTCTTAATGTTTGCAGCCAATTTTCCCAGTCGGTTTTGTCATAATGGCTGACTGAACTGCCACAATGCGATCTATTTAGTTTTTTGAAGCTGAAGGCTTAACTTGATTGCAATCTGGACAATGAGGAGTTTTAACGTCTTTACGACCGCATTTAAAGCAAAAGATTTTGTCTTTGTTTTCCGTGCATTGTCTCAAATTATGGGTGTTTACACGACACCTAGGGCAAAAGCGAGGTTTCCCTGTTTCAATGGCATGTATATAGTTTTGATTTTGATGTGATTTATAAGTATGATTGTAAGAATTATTTTTATTTACATTCTGATTAGCGTTATTATAATTTGTGTTGTTATTTCTATTATTAAATTTTGTAAAAGTAATATTTGAATTGTAATTTTGTTTAAATGAGTTTGATTTATTGCCAAATTTATTTTTATTGCCATTGTACGCAAATTCAGGAGCTAATGTAGATGATGTCGCAACACTAGGTTCGTGAAAATTAGCAAGACGTGCTTGAATGTTCTCGTAGTTACGACATAATGACAGTAAGGAATCGAGTGTCGAGATTTCGTTTGCTGACGCCAAGGTACTGGCGTAGCACGGTCTTATATTATGGAGGATTATTTCTAATAATTTGTCCTCTTCTGAAATAGTTTTCGTTAGACGCGAAAATAATCCAGACATTATAGACAAATATATGGTGATGTTCTCTGACTCACCTTGTGTTCGAGAACGGATCTCAGAGAGCAGTCTGTAGTCATAGTCAGACTGGCTGAAATCCCGTTTTAACAAATTAATAACTTCACTCCAGGTCGACACTCGATCTCTCACACTCCTAAACCAATGTAGGGCGTCACCAGAGAATATCTCAGTAGCATACGATAGGATCTTGGATTCTGCGATATTTCGTGCGACGCAAAATTCACTAATGCGCTGGACAAAAGCTCGAACGCATGATTTGCCATCATATTTTATTTTGCCCAAGTCAGATGAAACTCCACGATCACCATTAACTGAGATATTCATAGGCAGCGCAGAAGAAGAATTTGAAGAATCCATATTTGAACTTAAAGCGTCTATTTCTCTAACTTTTGTTGATTTTATAATTTCCGAATATTCTTTAAATTGAGATACACAAGAATCGTAAACTGTTTTTGCAGATATGTCATCGATAATGATTCGGTTTATGCGATGGTACAAATGATAAAGCAGGTTTTGAGTGCGTAATGAGGAGTTCCTATCTAGAGTTGATTCCAAATTAGTCTTAATTTTTTCAAGCGTCTCACTAACACCCTCCAAATCATCATCGGCCTCGTAAGGGCTATCCAAAACATCCTCAGAAGGAAAGAGTGGCCTCATTTTAGCGATTTGCTTACGCATTTCCTGAACCGTGGTAGAAGGTGAAGTACCTCTAATAGTAATTTCATACTCTAATTCGGATTTTTGCAAAGATAAAAATTTTATTGGATAGGACATAATTGATAAAAAAATGAAAATTATTTAAATAATGTACGGAACCCGATTAAAATTTAATTAAAACAAGTTAAATGATGTTGCTGTTACTTGTGAAAAATAAAAATCTTGTAAAAAATTGTACGGAACCCGATAGTCAATTACATCTAAAAAAAATATTCTTTTTAAGAAAATGACGACTTTAAGTAAGTGATGAACCAGTACTATGCATTTAATTATAATAAATAAAGTAAACGAACTCCGTCTGTTACAAAAATAAAAGTTACGAACAGAAAGGAAGAGTTATATAAAAGAGCACACAAAGAAGCTGCAAATAAAGAAAAAAAAACATACAAAAGACGTTCACAAAAATAAAAATAAAAAGCACACAACACAACTACTTACTACGAAAGCAAACCATCAGCCCATAAAATTACCATGTTGTAGGCACCAGTGTAACGGGGGTGGTTGAAATAAGTCAACTCCAGCGTACACAAAAAATACTAATTTATTTATTAAAAAAACAAATGGGTTGTGGGTCGGTTTAGCCCGACTGATGGTTGGCTTCCGTAAGGTCCCGGACTTCCCTGGGGGATGGCGATCGCAGGTGATGGGTGACCGCTGGCGGAGGGACGAGGTGGTAGTAGTGGTGACAGCGAACGGCGGCAGGCCAGGGTTGTAACCCGTAAGTGGCGGCGCCGCTTCTGAGCCCGAACTTTGTTCCCTGGAGAAGAATCATCCAGCTTAAGCCACAATCTTACTACGCATTTCCGTTGATTGCGATCACCATAAAAGCCAAGCCAAGCGAAGCCGGGTGCGAGAAAGTAAGTAGAAGGTGAAGTG
The DNA here is from genome assembly GCA_019059595.1 of Marasmia exigua. Taxonomy (NCBI): domain Eukaryota; kingdom Metazoa; phylum Arthropoda; class Insecta; order Lepidoptera; family Crambidae; genus Marasmia; species Marasmia exigua. Next base: position 96,476 of record JADPWL010003290.1, on the reverse strand, counting down.
GCGATGATCGCAATCAGAACGGAGTATAAGAAAAAATACCTATAGAAAAAACTCGAAAGTAAAATACCTAATCGAATAGGTACCTGCGTGATTTTTCACAAACATAAGTAGGTACTTTAAATTAAAGTTAAATACACTAAAACACTAACAATAAATATTTAATACAAAAGAATTTAATGGGAAGGAATAAAACAAGCTAATTAGTACCTAAACTTTTGTAGCACAAAGGATTACGTTCGCTATTGATTCTGGCCTACCTATTCTTTTAACAACCTACTAAGCGAAAAGTAATTGTTCATCACTTACCCTGTCGGGGAATTTAACAATAGCACTTCACAAACTAGCACTTTAATGTACTATTAGGTACCTTATTAGGTATTTCAGTAATATGTCAATACGTGACAAAGTATTAAATACATAGGTGATTCAAGCTTGTAATAAGACGAGCTTTATGTACAGTTCTGCCGTGCTACCACGGGTGCGTTTGCAAGGCGAGTCCCTCCTAGGCAAATACGAAGGAATAGGCAGTGAAATAGACACGAGCCCGGTGCGTGTTCCGAACGCGCATCGCTATTGGTAGCTTCATAGATCATACGATCTATGAGAACAAAAGGGACCGGAATGCGGTTTAGGGTACCGTGCGATAGATAAACGAACCATTATCGATTACATTTTTGCGTTGTTTAGTGTACCTATTTATTTATTTTTATATATTAATAGATAAGTAGGTATTGTACATTAAATGTAAATATAAAAAATAGTGTTGTATATATTTTAAGTAGTTTTAATTAGATTAGGTTTTTTTTTAATTTTAATTATTTTTATTAGTTTTTTGGTTTTATTTTTATCTTTTAATTAGTTATTTATATATTTAATTTTATTTTAACTAAAAATGTACGTATAACGTTACAAATTCTAATTGATAACTAATATTTTGTGATTCATGCAAACGACTCCTGGACTAGAAATTTTGCGCATGGTCTGATTGAAAAGCTATCATCCTATTGACTTTAAAAACCTCGATTTATTTGACGCATTATTGTGTATTATTACGACGACCTGTTTAGCGCAGTGGTTTGTGCGCCGGTTGAGACGCAAGGGTCGCAGGTTCGATTGCCGCACCAACAAAAATGTTTATTGATAAAATAGATATTTGTGTTGGGTGTGGGTGTTTGTAGTACCGTCATTATTTCTGGTTTCCATAGTACAAGGGAAAACTTTAGTTGGGGGGTAGGACAGTGCAGGTATGTGATGTTGTCACAATTTATCTATTAATTTATTAACGTTTAACATCGAAAATGTATCTTTTTATTAATAAAACTGCAATACGAAGCAAACAAAGAAAATTCGGTTATGAGGTGATTTATGTATTGTAGTTATCATTACAGTTATCAATTACTAACTGTAATAAAAAAATGAGAGATATGTTTTTAACTCTACCTGGCTATTCAAACATAATATTAATCGTGTAACATATTCAATTCTATAGTTAGAACGGATCTTTGTGTTACCTACCAATATTTTGGTTTACAAAAATGCATTCTTGCCAAAAGAATCTAAATCGCTTCAGCTTGTGTATCAGACCCGACCGCTACTGCTGAGTTTAAATTTTTCATTGTAATGCGCATTTCATATATTCACAATCGAGACAGTGGACAGATAATGTGTATAGTGTACCTTAATCATTTTTGTCTTTTATCGTATTCTTGGATGTAACCTAACAGCAAGTTCTTATACGTTTAACACTAAAATTAACTTGGGTGGAGAGACATGAGCCAAGCTGGTACAGAGAAATACTCTGGGTGTCTCTTGAGGCAAGCTGCTCACCCGTTTGTTTTATGTTATACCTCATAGCGCTCTCGCTGTCTAAGGGAATGCATTACGACCCATGAATACGATTTCAGAGGTGAATTGAATTTGGGAGCTGTCCCACATTAGATGACAGTAACGTACAATTCATCGATTCAAACAAAATGTTTATGAATGTGTGTCGGCTGTCACGTAAGTGTTAATCTGCAGTAAAACGCAAAGCCATGGTTGGTTCATTGGTTAATTTTATCGCACTTCACATTTATACCGAGATAATGTGAAGTCTAACGATTGAGTAAGGCCGCGGACGTTCACGGCCTACACGAGTGAGCGCCAGAACAACCAATATCATCAGTATGATATTGGTCGTTCAGGCGCTCACGAAGAGAGATCGAACGAATGTGTGAACCTATTACAAATGTTTGTTGATGAAAGGGATAGCGTGGAGTATGGAATTGGGACATTCTAGATCATCTGGAGTGAGTTTCAGCGTTAGCTGATACGAAGGACAAGTGATATAGAATTCCCAATTCCATACAACTACCACCACCACAGAGGCAGCAAATGACCTCAGAGAGAAGCTGGAATTACGAATTGGAGATAAAGCGAAGAAAAGAGTGAGGACCATGGCATCCCTACTTGTAAACGGTATGAGTAAGGGTGAATCGTGTACACACCTAGTGGTGGACGAAGCCCTTATGAACCATTTCGGATCTATAGTCCTGGCCATCCAAATAGTAAAAGCCAGCAAGGTCACGCTGCTAGGTGACAACAACCAACTCCCTTATATTGACCGCTGCAATCTCTTTTCCCTACACTACAACAGACCAAACAAAATCACCAACATCACAAAGGAGTTGTTATGCACTTATCGCAACCCACAAGACGTAGCGTATGCCCTTAGAGAAATCTACAGTGGCATATACTCGGCTAACACCCGAACTAAGTCCCTACAGCTGAAACGATTTTCAGATGCGCAGATACCCAAGTCCGAAGGAACCCTGTATCTCGTTCACACCCAGGCCGAGAAAGCTCTCTTAATCAGCCAGGGGTACGGATCAGACGAAAGATCGCGCACTCTGACAATCCACGAAGCCCAGGGACAGACGTTCGAGAACGTTGCGATAGTCAGAACACCTCCCAAATAGTCCCATCTCCCAAAGTGTCCCACACGCGGTGGTAGCCATCTCCAGACACACAAGAACTTATGTGTATATTATACAGATAACGCCACTAACGACGCCACAGCGCGCCTAATATCCATGGCATCGAAGGCTACCATCGAAAAAATAACCGAGTACAACCTCAAAATGGCGATCCGCCGGGGCGATGACGCGGTTAGGGACAAGCTTGCAAATAAAAGATAAATTACTAAGATACCCCTGAACCCCCCTCTGAGGTCCTTAACTACATAAAATCATCAAACCCCCTACCCCAAAAAAATAATAATAATAATAATGACAGTACATTTTATACATCTTACTAACATTAACCATGCATGACTGCCTAAACTTAAGATTGTTATTGTAATTTAATTTAGTTTAATTTTATCGGGGAGCAAATTTCAAAAACAATTTGTAACACTTAAAAAACGAGCACAATAAAGGCACGGAACCAGTGTCCGTGGAATTTCATTAGAATTAAATAAAAAAAAACTTTCTAGTTTCTTCTAAACTGTTATTTAGAAGAAACCTCTAGATCATACTAATTTCTACCGAAATAAATGGTTTTTTTTTTAGATACGTAGTTGAAAGTTACATAAATAAATAAATACATATTTCACAACATCACATACATTGATCTGACTTCGAGATAGGTAGCTCAAGCACCTGTGTTACGGATATCAGAATCAACAGCGGAATTACAAATATATACATACAATACTTTTCTTTTGTAAATACATACTTATAATACATACAAACACCCAGACCAATACAAACAGACATGTTCATGCACACAAATGTTTGTACTGTGCGGGGATCGAACCCGAAACCCTTGGACCAAAGGCAGCGTTCACTACCATTGTTCCAAACGGGTCGTCAAGTTGTTCAAATATCCTCAGTTTGGATTAGTAAACGGATTCGTATCAGCCTGCTTATTATCCCAGTGCATGGTACAGCCATTATCCGGAAACTAGATAGTGTGTATGTGGTGTATATAGGCTAGATGTTTGAAAACACGAATCTATAAGGATTCCGTTTTGACCATTTGGCTACGGAACCCTAAAAATGTAACCACCTTTTTGTATTATTTTGACATTTCTAACCTGGTTTTTTCTCGAACCGAAACCCTATATTATTTTAACCACTATGCTATAGAGACTATACCTACTCGTTAATGAACGCTGCATTTGATTGCGCAAGTATGTAAGTACGCGGGTTCATAGAAATGATGACATGCATGTAATCAAAAACTTTTATTTGTTACTTCGCTTGAGTAATTAAAATTACAGTTTGATTAAATTTAGTAAACAATACGTTGTCAACAAAAAAAACCCGGTTATCGATGACCGCGGCCTGCCGGCCGTTGCGCAAGCGCCGAATATCGAAACACGATGCCTGAGCGGCACACATACCTAATGCGCCTTTTCCTGAAGTAAATAATAAATCAATGAATGAAATCAAGTTAGGTAAATGAGTAACTTTAAACGAATGTTTAAAAATATTGACATATACTACATTACCATTCGTTCATGTTTTATTATAATCATTGTATTCTCATCATTGTAGACAGATGAAACTTTAGGTAAAAAAACTCAAACGTAAAGAGTTTTATTAAAAAGTATAGATTATTTTTTTTACGTTTAAGATTAAACTTGATAATAAAACGCGAAATATGGTAGTGAACGCTGCCTCTGGTCCAAGGGTTGCGGATTCGATCCCCGCACAGTACAAACATTTGTATGCATGAACATGTCTGTTTGTATTGGTCTGGTGTTTTCTATGTATTATAACTATGTATTTACAAAATAAAAGTATATGTCGGGAGACAGGGGTCAGACATCGTAATGAAAATCCTTATGATTTTGAACCTTATATTTCTTATCAAAATCTGCTTAGCGCTAACTTAATTAGAGCTAGAGTTGTACTTCAAATTAACGATTAATTCATCTAATCATTAATTGTAATAATAATTAATTCGAAATTAATTATTTAATCGTCTAGGATAAGCCGCAAGGTACAACTAGTGCACCGAGCCACGCCAGAGCCAAGACTGCCGTCCGCCCGCCGTGCAGTGGCTTTTATACCCGTTTCAAAACAAGTCGAGCGGTGGGGAGAGTCGGGATCGAACGATGCGTCAGGTAGCGGGCGCGCGGAGCGGGGAGCTCGGTGCACTTGCCGTTCACATGTTTAGCAGCTGAATCCATGACAGGCGAATTAATTGTACGACGACGCCGCCGTCACGGCCATGCTGACGTGCGTACGTCCTCGTACGCGCCTCGTTACAATCACATATCTGCGAAAAAATGGGATTTGCTCGATTATCCTGACATACAATAGAATAGTTAATTTCTGGTCTGGCTGAACGCCCTTCAGATATATTTTAGGTCTGGTCTGGCATATGCCCTTCAGACATATAGATCTGGACTGGCGAAAAAGCCCTTCAGATACCTGGCTTTGGTCTGGTCTGGCAAAAGCCCTTCAGACATATAGATCTGGACTGGCGAAAAAGCCCTTCAGATACCTGGCTTTGGTCTGGTCTGGCAAAAGCCCTTCAGACATATAGATCTGGACTGGCGAAAAGCCCTTCAGATACCTGGCTTTGGTCTGGTCTGGCAAAAGCCCTTCAGACATATTTAGATCTGGTCTGGCAGAAAGCCCTTCAGATTAGATTTGGCCTAGCTCAGATGAGCCCTTCAAATCTCTCTCTTTTTTTTTATTATTAGACTGGCTACTCCCTTTAAATATTTTAATCACTGTGTAAGACTGGTTCTTCTTACAGAAAGAATTGTAATAATACCAGGGTGTCACAGTAAGGCTGGATACCTAGGTCTCAACTTAAAGCCTAAGTTAGCCTACAGAAAATTTAGGAAGCTGTTGTTTACTACTAATAAGGGTTTGTTATACATACTTTCTGTCAGATGGATGTACAGAAAGTACCTATAATAAAGAAAACTAGATATATAAATTTACATGCTATTTATTATTTATTAATAACTTTATAATTACATATACTTCAATATTAGTACTAACTTTTTAGCCTAATTTTGGTTTGATAAATCAATAATAAATATGTGGTAAACACATGAGACTCATTAAAACTTATAAATTCAGGGTCGCAGTTACGTTCGTCAGACCTTAACGCATTCCCAACAAAACCACAAATAAAGACTAATTAGTTACTCATTTTTAAATACTAATCCGGCTTAGCGACTGTCATACAGAACAGCGAGGTATCCCTGGCATCAAAGATTATTAAGAAAATATCTATTAACGTTCTAACCTGAGGATCCCTAGTTAGGCACTATACCTCCAGGACTGTCTGCTAGGTTTTCCTTGGCAGTGGTGAGGCATCAATGTTATGGCCTGCAAACCATGCGGTCACATCCTTTCCCGGAGAACGATCAAATGGTGGACATTATCCCTCGGCCACGATGAAACAATATGAATAACACAGAAAAGATAAGAATTTAGTTTGTTTTGTTTGTTCCCTGAAACAAAGACTTTAGGTTAGGAATATACTTCATAGGAGAACCTAAGTGAGGTTATCTGATCACATGGGTGGACATGAGGTCCTGGTGTATGTTACCTTGATTAAATCCTTTTTATGTATGGGTTTAATCCCCTCCTCTCCCTTAAGGTACTAACATGATAGTGTGTGCTGAAACGAAGAAATTCCAATAAGAAACCACGTCAAGACACTTCTCTCTATACATGTGCTCACTGTCAACAAGATACATACCGGCGGCTTCTTCTAATCAATTAACTAACAAAATCCTCCTCATCATCATGAGGCAGGTGGCTCCCATCTTCTACACCAGTTTCTACTCGAAACAACCTTAAGCCTGCGTGCGTCCAGCTCGCGCGTAACCAAAAGAACAAGGATCTTTCAACATGGCAACTGTCAAAACTTCCTGCGAGAGAACGAGACAAAAACAGGAGCCGTATCCTGGGAGGAAGAAAAGAGACGGCGAACCAATGTGGCTGCTATTATCAACTAATTTGCGATCAGATGATTCACAATGTTGTAACTTATTTTATTTCCAAAATAAGGACATGTGAACCGAATCCTATGTAATTATACCATATTTAATAATAAAAACATAATTGAAAAAGGGTCTCCTTTATGAATTAATATTTAACCAAAGTATATTCCTCAGCGCCCTCTAGCGCTTACTAAAAGAAGTACCTAATCGATTTTCCAATTAATAAAAGTTGACGCTAATAGATGGCGTTACTTGACAGATTCACATCCAAATAAGACAAAATAATACTGTCTTTAACATTTTAGATTTTACAAAATGCCTGGTTACAATACCCCCCCTCTTGAAACAAAACGTCGACCCCGACGTGACACATCACTATAAGAAGAAAACAATACTAAACTGTAAGCAGCATTGTAGTAAAATCTGTAGTACCAATGTAGCAGTACTCATACGACTAACCTTATTAACTTATCTGCGTGATCCCCACTTCAAAACAATATCACCATTGGCAAATTCCCTTGTACTCATATACTTTCATACCGTAGAAATATCACTCTTGCTTTCATTCATCATCAGACAACCGGTACATGTCCCAGTGACCCTTTCAAAATACCTAACGTGACTAAACATTACCTTGGAATTTGTCCATGTGGTTATGTCAAGACACTTCGTATTTATTAACAAACAATTTAATAATTAGGGAAATACTTTTACCACAATCTTGCTTTTTCTTTTTTAACAACTTATTTTATAAAACAATGTTGTATTACACTCCCTAGACTACCTATATTATAATTGCTATACCTATGAGTATGGACGTCCTACCTAACGCTTCACAATACAAATAAAATACTTAATAGTGCACTACCTATATTATAACTTTACTCGTTGGTAACGCTACAGCGTTTACCTAACTATTAGATTTATTTAATGTGGTACCACAGAAACACGCATTTTGTCACAAAGTGACGCGTTCCTAACTAACAATGCGGTGGATAAACACCACGCAACTGGCGCATTTTGTCACAAAGGTGACGCGCAACAAATTTGTGTGTGACTTGTCATTATTGACGACGCTTACGCGATCGTACAATACGCTCCTAGAACGGACTACGCCAACACTATTTGTGTGACTTGCCATTATTGACGACGCTGACACGATCGTGCAAATACGCTACCATAGCGGGCTACGCCAACACAATACAAAATAACCTGGAACATCAGGTACGACCCCAAAACCAGTCGAAGGAACAAAATTCCCTGGACCTTGCCATTATTGTTGGTGCCAACGCTACCAAACAACACGTAAAAATACGGACTACGGTCATAACAAAATAGAAAACACTATTTATCTGCCGACGCGGCTTAAGATAAAAGAAGTTTTCGTGGCTATATTTTTATGTCTTTTATATGCCAAGAGCCTAACTCTTTGCCATCATACCCTATGAGTTCGTATACTAACGGAGATAACACTTTTTTTACGATGCATTTCATGTATTTGGGACTTAATTTGGAGGCTTTGAACTTTTCAGCATCGCTGACTGGGTATGTCTTGCGCCATACCTCTTGGCCTTCTCGCAAGATGACTTGACGTCTGCGCAGATTGTAGTGTCTTGCGTTCGCCTCGTGAGCCTTAACGATGTTTTCTCTCACCTTCCCAAATACTTCCTTCAACACACCGAATTCTCCAGCATACTCATCCCTTGGCATTGCTACATCGTAGTCCACTTCGCTCTTATCTTTATAGAACGTGCCGTTTATTATAGGTTCTCAACCGTGCACCAAAAAGAAAGGACTAAATCCTGTCGTTTCATTCACCGCACTATTAATTGCGAATTGAATTTTAAATAGATTCTGATCCCAATTTCTGTGATTCTCTTTAACATACGCAGAGACCGCAGTCATCACAGTTTTATTGTATCTCTCCACCATGTTGACTTGAGGCGTGTAGCTAGGGCCATAGTGCACTCGAGGAATCTTGTACTGGTTCAAAACGTTACGAAACTCCGATCCCGTGAATTGAACCCCATTATCGGTAACCACGGTTTCGGGAATTCCATGACTCAATAGAACATAATTCTCGAAGCACTTTGCCACTTGTTCACTCGTTGCACGACGTAGAGGGAACAACATGGTGTATTTTGAGAAACAACATGTCACAACAAGAAGATAAACAAAACCTGAACGAGATCTAGGCAAAGGTCCAACTAAATCAATCGACAGTACTTGGAATGGTCTGTAACAACGTTTTGGTTCACCCATCAGGCCTGGAGTTAGGTTAGTCTTATGTTTATAAGCTAAACAGGTTTCACAATTTTTGATGAAGTTGTCCACGTCGCGATACAAACCCGGCCAGAAATACCTCAAGCTTATTCTTCTATGCGTTTTAAACACACCCAAATGTGCCGAAGTTGGAGGCTCGTGGTTTTCCGCCATGATTTGTACCCGCTTTGATTTAGGGACAACTTCCTTCCAATCAAATTCCTGTGTTAGCGAATATTTTCCCTTGGTAAACCTATAGAGAACGTTGTTTTCCACTCTGTAGTTAGGGAAGTTTTTAGGACAAGAGGTACACCCATTATACACTTTATTGTACCAATCATCATCTGTGCTAACTGTAACAGATGGGTTAATTGCATCCACCTTTATTAATCGACTCAAGCAGTCCGGTACTATGTTATCCTTTCCCTTCCTGTGTTCGATGGTGCAATTAAATTGCGACAGACGGCATCCCCATCGCGCCAACCTTCCAGTAGGATTCTCTAAATTTTTGAACCATTTTAGAGAAGCGTGATCAGTAATCACTGTGAAATGCCTAGTTCCTAAATATGGCTCAAATTTCTCCAGGGCATAAATTACCGCCAAAGCCTCTCGCTCAGTAGCGCTGTAATTGCGTTCATTCTTGTTCAGGGATCTGCTTACAAAGGCGATTGGATGGTCGCACCCATCGATGTTTTGAGTCAACATACCACCAATGCCATAACTGCTTGCATCGCAGTGTACCGAAAACGGTAAATCAAAATTGGGACAAGCTAATACTGGAGCTGACACTAGGATATTCTTCAGTTTATTAAAGGCATCTTCAGCCTCCTGATTCCACCTGAACTTCACCTTGGTGCTTGTGAGCACGTTCAATGGTGCGGCAATCGTAGCGAAATTGCGAATAAATCTACGGTACCATGAGCATGTGCCTAGAAACATTTTCACCTCCTTTGCTTTCTTCGGTACCGGGAACTCCAATATTGCACGCACCTTATCGGGATCCGTCCTTAATCCGCATTCGTCGACTACATAACCGAGGTATTTAAGTGATTTTCTAAAGAATTGACACTTCTCATAGTTAATAGTGAGGTTAGCACTCTCTATACGCTCTTGGACCCTCTTCAACAGCAACAAATGAGTCTCAAAATCCTCGCTAGATATCACTATGTCGTCGACGTAAGTAAACACCATTCCCTTGGTTATGTCACAGCAGAACGGGTGTCCGAACAGCATATCCATCAGGCGCTGTTGACGGCTAGGTGCTGAACATTGTCCAAAAGGCATTACAACGAACTTAAAGAGTCCTCTTCCCGGAACGGTGAAGCTAGTCTTCTCCTGCGACTCTTTATCTAGTGGCACCTGCCAAAATGAAGCCTTAAAATCGATGGTGCTGAGAAATCTCGCGTTCTTCAGACTATCCAGGATCTGTGGGATATATGGAATCGCATAAGCGTCCCCCTTGGTTACTGCGTTGAGCTTTCTCATGTCGAGACAAAAGCGCAGTGAATCATCTGACTTTGGCACCATAAGGACAGGATTATTCCAGGGTGATTCACTTGGTGCAACCACTTTGAGATCAAGCATTTTGTCGAGCTCCTTGTGAAGCTGTTGGAGCTTCTCCGGCGACAAAGGGTATGGCTTGCATTTGATCGGTTTGGCTTCACCAGTATCGATGGTGTGTTGCATTAAGTGTGTCCTACCTAGTCCTTTGTTCTCAAAAGAAATGTCTTTGAACTTCTGCACCATGTCTTTAGCTTGCTGTTTGTCAGCTGCAGTAAGATCTTCAAAAGATTCTATTCCACAGGTTGGATTATTCGCTGCATTAGCGTACCTTAAAAAAATTTGTGGGTTGGTGTCTGAAAGAAACTTTGTTAAATATTTCTGGCATCAAGTTGAATGCTTTTCAAAAATCTACCCCAAATATAATATTGGAAGTAATGGTAGGAATAACAAAGAATTTAATTACTTTTGTTACTCTATTAAATGTTAAAGGTAATGCTAAAACCCCAATGGCTTCGCATTCCGAACCGTCAGCAACACAAATTTTACAACCACCTGACGCATCCATAGAATATCCCAGAGTTGTCAATTTTTCATGAGCTCCATTTCCTATAATAGAAACAGCTGCCCCTGAATCCAATAATCCACACATAGTAATATCATATACCTGCACATCCAAATATGGCCGTATATCATTTTTATGAGGCCTAAACAAAACCGAAACCAAGTTGTTACATTTAAAGAAATCGGAAACCGTTTCCAACCACTTTTTATTTTCATCCGCAACGACCTTGCAGATGGGCGGTGATAGTTAGGCCTATTTAGTTTTTTGGCGCTATTTTACACTTTGGACATGTTCTGAGTGTGAATCCATCTTTTCCACATCCAAAACAACGCAATTTCCTCTGATGATTATTATTATTATTTGGAGAGAAATTTTGTCCACGGAAGTGATGCTGAACCGGCATATTAGAAGAATGACCCCCATTTTTATCTTCATAGTGAGTACGACGAAAATTGGGTCTCCTCTGCTGTTGTGTAGGAGGATTTTTATTAAATCTCCCATTGTTCGACCACTGAATCTGCGGGCGATCCCTAAAAGAGTTTTGTGATTTTTGGTCATTTTGAACCTGGGGTGAGACTGTTGAAACATGTTTCCTCTCCTTCCCCTTGAAATCATATTCACTTTTTAGGGTGCTCTTTACCGGCTCACGAAACAGCTTCGCTTTCTCACGGGAAGATTCAATTTTCCTACATTCTTCTTTAAATTCAGCGATGGTGTTGAATTTTAAATGTGCCAACTTTTCTATAAAATCTGGCCTAACATTATGTTTCAAAATATCAAGTTTATCTTGATCTGAAATAGGCGTACTTAAACGTGAAAACATGCCATTCATATTTGAAAAGTAAATATGTATGGGTTCTTCTTTATGCTGTGTGCGTGCTCCAATTTCATCTAATAACCTATAATCGAAGTCAACAGGTGCAAAGTCTTCCAGCAGTAAATTGCCGAGTTGTTTCCAAGTCGATACACTTTCCTTTATACCCCTATACCAAACAAGGGCTTTAAAGAAGGTAAAGGCAGATGCGAGTAACTCTTCATCGGTGACCTTGAAGGCAGTTGCTCTCTCATTTATTGATTCCACAAACGAATGTGGGCTTGAACATCCATCAAAGGTGACGTTCCACTTTGTGACGGTTTTAATTGCACCTCCGTTTGATAACACTTCTCGACTCGACTGTACTTCCGGTGACTCCAATTTGGTTTTTTGCTTCCCACACAAATTTTCTGTTTTCCCCACTAATACTTTAGTTACCGCGTCTAATTTATCTTTATTCCCCTTGTGCAGCGGCTCAAAAGGTTGCATGCAATTCAGTCGGTGTAGCCTATGATATATGTGACAACACAAAGCCCTAATTCTTGTTATTCCGTAGCTGTCTCGAGATTCCTTGAATGTTTCCAACTTGTTAACCCATTCTTCCACTTTCTCCTTTAGTACCTGTAACTCGCTGGACACATTCACTTCCTCATCAATAAAATCAGCCGGACTCGTACCTATACACAAGGACTTAAGTTGTTTCCTGAGCTTTAGAACCGTTGTTTCTGGAATTTCGGATCTGACAGTTACCTCATAAATGAGCTCATCCCGTAGAAGAGCATGTAAATACACCGTATCCAAATCCATTTTAATTTATTTTAATTCTGTTTAAATAGTAAAATAAAGTTGTTGTTTTATGTGGGAAAGCGTTTTACAACAAGATAAATAAACAATATGCTAAATATTCAAATATTGTAACTATTCATATGCTTAACATTAATTTTATTATGATAAAGCACAAGGCAGCATTTATTTTTACAAGAAATGTGAGTATGAAAATCTATTTATAAACTTAATGTTATTTATAAAAAAAAAAAAAACGCAATGAATAGTTACAACACCCTTGCTATTTAAGAAGTACCGTAACAAAACAATAATTCGAGCACTTGTATACGCACTGAAGTATTTAAAAATAAAAAATAATTTGTCACCCTGTATTGTACTTTACTAAGTTTCGACAACCCTGTATATTTATTTCAAACTTTTCAAATGTTATAATATTTTAAATATTTATTTTACAAAATTACAAACTTGGCTGTATAGCCACAAATTCTTTTGTGTTTCCGAACGTACGCTAAATTTAAACGTCAACACTTTGACATTTGTCAACGAAATACCAAATACCTACGTAACAACATAGTAGCAGCCATCAATTAATTAAAAAAAAAAAAAAAAAAAAACTACGTAACAATGTACGATTGATTCATAAACAATGCAAAAAATCTTACAATATAATTTACGAGTGACCGAATGCTTAGTGAATGTGAATAATTATGACTTCTATAGTTGGGTAGTTTGGATGTACAGTAGGTAAAAGTGTATGTATGTTATTTCAGTTCAATAACAGAAGAATGTGTCAAGTTTCTTATCAACAACCAAAGTTGTACATACGTAAATAGTAAATAATTAACATTTGCTTTAAAGAATACGAACACTGACGTGTGCTATTCTAAGACTTAAAATGTTCACCTACTTGCTAACTTGTAGCATATCAACACAAGTACATAGGTACATAACTCTAAATGTAACCTATCAAAACAACAAGGCAACCCGCCTGTATTTATGTTTCCTGCAATTCAAGGAAAACATCAACAAAAGGATTGTTAAACACCAACAAAAGAAATCTTATACAGATTTAAACTTTCTTATTCAAAGTTGTATTATTAATATTGTGTAGGTAACACAGTAATGATATTTTCCCACACAATCTTTATTATTAAACCACACGAAATCCTTATATTTTAAGTATTGTACAATATATAAGAAATTCAATACTAAATTATTTTTAAACAACTAAATTACTACTACATGGGACTTCATTTTACAAAACATAAACAAAATATAGCACACCGCACACACTAAAAAAAGGGTTACACACAAGTCAGTACACAAAATACAATGTTTCACCTGGGATACACAGTTAGTTTAATTGGGATTGCGTTTGGTCAATATTTCATGATAAATACTATGAAATATTCCAATATATGGGCGCCACTGTAAGACTGGTTCTTCTTACAGAAAGAATTGTAATAATACCAGGGTGTCACAGTAAGGCTGGATACCTAGCCCCACCTGTAAGAAGAACCAGTCTTACAGTGGCGCCCCACGTTGGGCGCCACTGTAAGACTGGTTCTTCTTACAGAAAGAATTGTAATAATACCAGGGTGTCACAGTAAGGCATCCAGCCTTACTGTGACACCCTGGTAATTATTTATTAATAACTTTATAATTACATATACTTCAATATTAGTACTAACTTTTTAGCCTAATTTTGGTTTGATAAATCAATAATAAATATGTGGTAAACACATGAGACTCATTAAAACTTATAAATTCAGGGTCGCAGTTACGTTCGTCAGACCTTAACGCATTCCCAACAAAACCACAAATAAAGACTAATTAGTTACTCATTTTTAAATACTAATCCGGCTTAGCGACTGTCATACAGAACAGCGAGGTATCCCTGGCATCAAAGATTATTAAGAAAATATCTATTAACGTTCTAACCTGAGGATCCCTAGTTAGGCACTATACCTCCAGGACTGTCTGCTAGGTTTTCCTTGGCAGTGGTGAGGCATCAATGTTATGGCCTGCAAACCATGCGGTCACATCCTTTCCCGGAGAACGATCAAATGGTGGACATTATCCCTCGGCCACGATGAAACAATATGAATAACACAGAAAAGATAAGAATTTAGTTTGTTTTGTTTGTTCCCTGAAACAAAGACTTTAGGTTAGGAATATACTTCATAGGAGAACCTAAGTGAGGTTATCTGATCACATGGGTGGACATGAGGTCCTGGTGTATGTTACCTTGATTAAATCCTTTTTATGTATGGGTTTAATCCCCTCCTCTCCCTTAAGGTACTAACATGATAGTGTGTGCTGAAACGAAGAAATTCCAATAAGAAACCACGTCAAGACACTTCTCTCTATACATGTGCTCACTGTCAACAAGATACATACCGGCGGCTTCTTCTAATCAATTAACTAACAAAATCCTCCTCATCATCATGAGGCAGGTGGCTCCCATCTTCTACACCAGTTTCTACTCGAAACAACCTTAAGCCTGCGTGCGTCCAGCTCGCGCGTAACCAAAAGAACAAGGATCTTTCAACATGGCAACTGTCAAAACTTCCTGCGAGAGAACGAGACAAAAACAGGAGCCGTATCCTGGGAGGAAGAAAAGAGACGGCGAACCAATGTGGCTGCTATTATCAACTAATTTGCGATCAGATGATTCACAATGTTGTAACTTATTTTATTTCCAAAATAAGGACATGTGAACCGAATCCTATGTAATTATACCATATTTAATAATAAAAACATAATTGAAAAAGGGTCTCCTTTATGAATTAATATTTAACCAAGTATATTCCTCAGCGCCCTCTAGCGCTTACTAAAAGAAGTACCTAATCGATTTTCCAATTAATAAAAGTTGACGCTAATAGATGGCGTTACTTGACAGATTCACATCCAAATAAGACAAAATAATACTGTCTTTAACATTTTAGATTTTACAAAATGCCTGGTTACAATACCCCCCCTCTTGAAACAAAACGTCGACCCCGACGTGACACATCACTATAAGAAGAAAACAATACTAAACTGTAAGCAGCATTGTAGTAAAATCTGTAGTACCAATGTAGCAGTACTCATACGACTAACCTTATTAACTTATCTGCGTGATCCCCACTTCAAAACAATATCACCATTGGCAAATTCCCTTGTACTCATATACTTTCATACCGTAGAAATATCACTCTTGCTTTCATTCATCATCAGACAACCGGTACATGTCCCAGTGACCCTTTCAAAATACCTAACGTGACTAAACATTACCTTGGAATTTGTCCATGTGGTTATGTCAAGACACTTCGTATTTATTAACAAACAATTTAATAATTAGGGAAATACTTTTACCACAATCTTGCTTTTTCTTTTTTAACAACTTATTTTATAAAACAATGTTGTATTACACTCCCTAGACTACCTATATTATAATTGCTATACCTATGAGTATGGACGTCCTACCTAACGCTTCACAATACAAATAAAATACTTAATAGTGCACTACCTATATTATAACTTTACTCGTTGGTAACGCTACAGCGTTTACCTAACTATTAGATTTATTTAATGTGGTACCACAGAAACACGCATTTTGTCACAAAGTGACGCGTTCCTAACTAACAATGCGGTGGATAAACACCACGCAACTGGCGCATTTTGTCACAAAGGTGACGCGCAACAAATTTGTGTGTGACTTGTCATTATTGACGACGCTTACGCGATCGTACAATACGCTCCTAGAACGGACTACGCCAACACTATTTGTGTGACTTGCCATTATTGACGACGCTGACACGATCGTGCAAATACGCTACCATAGCGGGCTACGCCAACACAATACAAAATAACCTGGAACATCAGGTACGACCCCAAAACCAGTCGAAGGAACAAAATTCCCTGGACCTTGCCATTATTGTTGGTGCCAACGCTACCAAACAACACGTAAAAATACGGACTACGGTCATAACAAAATAGAAAACACTATTTATCTGCCGACGCGGCTTAAGATAAAAGAAGTTTTCGTGGCTATATTTTTATGTCTTTTATATGCCAAGAGCCTAACTCTTTGCCATCATACCCTATGAGTTCGTATACTAACGGAGATAACACTTTTTTTACGATGCATTTCATGTATTTGGGACTTAATTTGGAGGCTTTGAACTTTTCAGCATCGCTGACTGGGTATGTCTTGCGCCATACCTCTTGGCCTTCTCGCAAGATGACTTGACGTCTGCGCAGATTGTAGTGTCTTGCGTTCGCCTCGTGAGCCTTAACGATGTTTTCTCTCACCTTCCCAAATACTTCCTTCAACACACCGAATTCTCCAGCATACTCATCCCTTGGCATTGCTACATCGTAGTCCACTTCGCTCTTATCTTTATAGAACGTGCCGTTTATTATAGGTTCTCAACCGTGCACCAAAAAGAAAGGACTAAATCCTGTCGTTTCATTCACCGCACTATTAATTGCGAATTGAATTTTAAATAGATTCTGATCCCAATTTCTGTGATTCTCTTTAACATACGCAGAGACCGCAGTCATCACAGTTTTATTGTATCTCTCCACCATGTTGACTTGAGGCGTGTAGCTAGGGCCATAGTGCACTCGAGGAATCTTGTACTGGTTCAAAACGTTACGAAACTCCGATCCCGTGAATTGAACCCCATTATCGGTAACCACGGTTTCGGGAATTCCATGACTCAATAGAACATAATTCTCGAAGCACTTTGCCACTTGTTCACTCGTTGCACGACGTAGAGGGAACAACATGGTGTATTTTGAGAAACAACATGTCACAACAAGAAGATAAACAAAACCTGAACGAGATCTAGGCAAAGGTCCAACTAAATCAATCGACAGTACTTGGAATGGTCTGTAACAACGTTTTGGTTCACCCATCAGGCCTGGAGTTAGGTTAGTCTTATGTTTATAAGCTAAACAGGTTTCACAATTTTTGATGAAGTTGTCCACGTCGCGATACAAACCCGGCCAGAAATACCTCAAGCTTATTCTTCTATGCGTTTTAAACACACCCAAATGTGCCGAAGTTGGAGGCTCGTGGTTTTCCGCCATGATTTGTACCCGCTTTGATTTAGGGACAACTTCCTTCCAATCAAATTCCTGTGTTAGCGAATATTTTCCCTTGGTAAACCTATAGAGAACGTTGTTTTCCACTCTGTAGTTAGGGAAGTTTTTAGGACAAGAGGTACACCCATTATACACTTTATTGTACCAATCATCATCTGTGCTAACTGTAACAGATGGGTTAATTGCATCCACCTTTATTAATCGACTCAAGCAGTCCGGTACTATGTTATCCTTTCCCTTCCTGTGTTCGATGGTGCAATTAAATTGCGACAGACGGCATCCCCATCGCGCCAACCTTCCAGTAGGATTCTCTAAATTTTTGAACCATTTTAGAGAAGCGTGATCAGTAATCACTGTGAAATGCCTAGTTCCTAAATATGGCTCAAATTTCTCCAGGGCATAAATTACCGCCAAAGCCTCTCGCTCAGTAGCGCTGTAATTGCGTTCATTCTTGTTCAGGGATCTGCTTACAAAGGCGATTGGATGGTCGCACCCATCGATGTTTTGAGTCAACATACCACCAATGCCATAACTGCTTGCATCGCAGTGTACCGAAAACGGTAAATCAAAATTGGGACAAGCTAATACTGGAGCTGACACTAGGATATTCTTCAGTTTATTAAAGGCATCTTCAGCCTCCTGATTCCACCTGAACTTCACCTTGGTGCTTGTGAGCACGTTCAATGGTGCGGCAATCGTAGCGAAATTGCGAATAAATCTACGGTACCATGAGCATGTGCCTAGAAACATTTTCACCTCCTTTGCTTTCTTCGGTACCGGGAACTCCAATATTGCACGCACCTTATCGGGATCCGTCCTTAATCCGCATTCGTCGACTACATAACCGAGGTATTTAAGTGATTTTCTAAAGAATTGACACTTCTCATAGTTAATAGTGAGGTTAGCACTCTCTATACGCTCTTGGACCCTCTTCAACAGCAACAAATGAGTCTCAAAATCCTCGCTAGATATCACTATGTCGTCGACGTAAGTAAACACCATTCCCTTGGTTATGTCACAGCAGAACGGGTGTCCGAACAGCATATCCATCAGGCGCTGTTGACGGCTAGGTGCTGAACATTGTCCAAAAGGCATTACAACGAACTTAAAGAGTCCTCTTCCCGGAACGGTGAAGCTAGTCTTCTCCTGCGACTCTTTATCTAGTGGCACCTGCCAAAATGAAGCCTTAAAATCGATGGTGCTGAGAAATCTCGCGTTCTTCAGACTATCCAGGATCTGTGGGATATATGGAATCGCATAAGCGTCCCCCTTGGTTACTGCGTTGAGCTTTCTCATGTCGAGACAAAAGCGCAGTGAATCATCTGACTTTGGCACCATAAGGACAGGATTATTCCAGGGTGATTCACTTGGTGCAACCACTTTGAGATCAAGCATTTTGTCGAGCTCCTTGTGAAGCTGTTGGAGCTTCTCCGGCGACAAAGGGTATGGCTTGCATTTGATCGGTTTGGCTTCACCAGTATCGATGGTGTGTTGCATTAAGTGTGTCCTACCTAGTCCTTTGTTCTCAAAAGAAATGTCTTTGAACTTCTGCACCATGTCTTTAGCTTGCTGTTTGTCAGCTGCAGTAAGATCTTCAAAAGATTCTATTCCACAGGTTGGATTATTCGCTGCATTAGCGTACCTTAAAAAAATTTGTGGGTTGGTGTCTGAAAGAAACTTTGTTAAATATTTCTGGCATCAAGTTGAATGCTTTTCAAAAATCTACCCCAAATATAATATTGGAAGTAATGGTAGGAATAACAAAGAATTTAATTACTTTTGTTACTCTATTAAATGTTAAAGGTAATGCTAAAACCCCAATGGCTTCGCATTCCGAACCGTCAGCAACACAAATTTTACAACCACCTGACGCATCCATAGAATATCCCAGAGTTGTCAATTTTTC
Organism: Marasmia exigua; assembly: GCA_019059595.1. NCBI lineage: Eukaryota > Metazoa > Arthropoda > Insecta > Lepidoptera > Crambidae > Marasmia > Marasmia exigua. Next base: position 76,594 of record JADPWL010003290.1, on the reverse strand, counting down.
ATGAGCTCCATTTCCTATAATAGAAACAGCTGCCCCTGAATCCAATAATCCACACATAGTAATATCATATACCTGCACATCCAAATATGGCCGTATATCATTTTTATGAGGCCTAAACAAAACCGAAACCAAGTTGTTACATTTAAAGAAATCGGAAACCGTTTCCAACCACTTTTTATTTTCATCCGCAACGACCTTTGCAGATGGGCGGTGATAGTTAGGCCTATTTAGTTTTTTGGCGCTATTTTACACTTTGGACATGTTCTGAGTGTGAATCCATCTTTTCCACATCCAAAACAACGCAATTTCCTCTGATGATTATTATTATTATTTGGAGAGAAATTTTGTCCACGGAAGTGATGCTGAACCGGCATATTAGAAGAATGACCCCCATTTTTATCTTCATAGTGAGTACGACGAAAATTGGGTCTCCTCTGCTGTTGTGTAGGAGGATTTTTATTAAATCTCCCATTGTTCGACCACTGAATCTGCGGGCGATCCCTAAAAGAGTTTTGTGATTTTTGGTCATTTTGAACCTGGGGTGAGACTGTTGAAACATGTTTCCTCTCCTTCCCCTTGAAATCATATTCACTTTTTAGGGTGCTCTTTACCGGCTCACGAAACAGCTTCGCTTTCTCACGGGAAGATTCAATTTTCCTACATTCTTCTTTAAATTCAGCGATGGTGTTGAATTTTAAATGTGCCAACTTTTCTATAAAATCTGGCCTAACATTATGTTTCAAAATATCAAGTTTATCTTGATCTGAAATAGGCGTACTTAAACGTGAAAACATGCCATTCATATTTGAAAAGTAAATATGTATGGGTTCTTCTTTATGCTGTGTGCGTGCTCCAATTTCATCTAATAACCTATAATCGAAGTCAACAGGTGCAAAGTCTTCCAGCAGTAAATTGCCGAGTTGTTTCCAAGTCGATACACTTTCCTTTATACCCCTATACCAAACAAGGGCTTTAAAGAAGGTAAAGGCAGATGCGAGTAACTCTTCATCGGTGACCTTGAAGGCAGTTGCTCTCTCATTTATTGATTCCACAAACGAATGTGGGCTTGAACATCCATCAAAGGTGACGTTCCACTTTGTGACGGTTTTAATTGCACCTCCGTTTGATAACACTTCTCGACTCGACTGTACTTCCGGTGACTCCAATTTGGTTTTTTGCTTCCCACACAAATTTTCTGTTTTCCCCACTAATACTTTAGTTACCGCGTCTAATTTATCTTTATTCCCCTTGTGCAGCGGCTCAAAAGGTTGCATGCAATTCAGTCGGTGTAGCCTATGATATATGTGACAACACAAAGCCCTAATTCTTGTTATTCCGTAGCTGTCTCGAGATTCCTTGAATGTTTCCAACTTGTTAACCCATTCTTCCACTTTCTCCTTTAGTACCTGTAACTCGCTGGACACATTCACTTCCTCATCAATAAAATCAGCCGGACTCGTACCTATACACAAGGACTTAAGTTGTTTCCTGAGCTTTAGAACCGTTGTTTCTGGAATTTCGGATCTGACAGTTACCTCATAAATGAGCTCATCCCGTAGAAGAGCATGTAAATACACCGTATCCAAATCCATTTTAATTTATTTTAATTCTGTTTAAATAGTAAAATAAAGTTGTTGTTTTATGTGGGAAAGCGTTTTACAACAAGATAAATAAACAATATGCTAAATATTCAAATATTGTAACTATTCATATGCTTAACATTAATTTTATTATGATAAAGCACAAGGCAGCATTTATTTTTACAAGAAATGTGAGTATGAAAATCTATTTATAAACTTAATGTTATTTATAAAAAAAAAAAAAACGCAATGAATAGTTACAACACCCTTGCTATTTAAGAAGTACCGTAACAAAACAATAATTCGAGCACTTGTATACGCACTGAAGTATTTAAAAATAAAAAATAATTTGTCACCCTGTATTGTACTTTACTAAGTTTCGACAACCCTGTATATTTATTTCAAACTTTTCAAATGTTATAATATTTTAAATATTTATTTTACAAAATTACAAACTTGGCTGTATAGCCACAAATTCTTTTGTGTTTCCGAACGTACGCTAAATTTAAACGTCAACACTTTGACATTTGTCAACGAAATACCAAATACCTACGTAACAACATAGTAGCAGCCATCAATTAATTAAAAAAAAAAAAAAAAAAAAAACTACGTAACAATGTACGATTGATTCATAAACAATGCAAAAAATCTTACAATATAATTTACGAGTGACCGAATGCTTAGTGAATGTGAATAATTATGACTTCTATAGTTGGGTAGTTTGGATGTACAGTAGGTAAAAGTGTATGTATGTTATTTCAGTTCAATAACAGAAGAATGTGTCAAGTTTCTTATCAACAACCAAAGTTGTACATACGTAAATAGTAAATAATTAACATTTGCTTTAAAGAATACGAACACTGACGTGTGCTATTCTAAGACTTAAAATGTTCACCTACTTGCTAACTTGTAGCATATCAACACAAGTACATAGGTACATAACTCTAAATGTAACCTATCAAAACAACAAGGCAACCCGCCTGTATTTATGTTTCCTGCAATTCAAGGAAAACATCAACAAAAGGATTGTTAAACACCAACAAAAGAAATCTTATACAGATTTAAACTTTCTTATTCAAAGTTGTATTATTAATATTGTGTAGGTAACACAGTAATGATATTTTCCCACACAATCTTTATTATTAAACCACACGAAATCCTTATATTTTAAGTATTGTACAATATATAAGAAATTCAATACTAAATTATTTTTAAACAACTAAATTACTACTACATGGGACTTCATTTTACAAAACATAAACAAAATATAGCACACCGCACACACTAAAAAAAGGGTTACACACAAGTCAGTACACAAAATACAATGTTTCACCTGGGATACACAGTTAGTTTAATTGGGATTGCGTTTGGTCAATATTTCATGATAAATACTATGAAATATTCCAATATATGGGCGCCACTGTAAGACTGGTTCTTCTTACAGAAAGAATTGTAATAATACCAGGGTGTCACAGTAAGGCTGGATACCTAGCCCCACCTGTAAGAAGAACCAGTCTTACAGTGGCGCCCCACGTTGGGCGCCACTGTAAGACTGGTTCTTCTTACAGAAAGAATTGTAATAATACCAGGGTGTCACAGTAAGGCATCCAGCCTTACTGTGACACCCTGGTAATTATTTATTAATAACTTTATAATTACATATACTTCAATATTAGTACTAACTTTTTAGCCTAATTTTGGTTTGATAAATCAATAATAAATATGTGGTAAACACATGAGACTCATTAAAACTTATAAATTCAGGGTCGCAGTTACGTTCGTCAGACCTTAACGCATTCCCAACAAAACCACAAATAAAGACTAATTAGTTACTCATTTTTAAATACTAATCCGGCTTAGCGACTGTCATACAGAACAGCGAGGTATCCCTGGCATCAAAGATTATTAAGAAAATATCTATTAACGTTCTAACCTGAGGATCCCTAGTTAGGCACTATACCTCCAGGACTGTCTGCTAGGTTTTCCTTGGCAGTGGTGAGGCATCAATGTTATGGCCTGCAAACCATGCGGTCACATCCTTTCCCGGAGAACGATCAAATGGTGGACATTATCCCTCGGCCACGATGAAACAATATGAATAACACAGAAAAGATAAGAATTTAGTTTGTTTTGTTTGTTCCCTGAAACAAAGACTTTAGGTTAGGAATATACTTCATAGGAGAACCTAAGTGAGGTTATCTGATCACATGGGTGGACATGAGGTCCTGGTGTATGTTACCTTGATTAAATCCTTTTTATGTATGGGTTTAATCCCCTCCTCTCCCTTAAGGTACTAACATGATAGTGTGTGCTGAAACGAAGAAATTCCAATAAGAAACCACGTCAAGACACTTCTCTCTATACATGTGCTCACTGTCAACAAGATACATACCGGCGGCTTCTTCTAATCAATTAACTAACAAAATCCTCCTCATCATCATGAGGCAGGTGGCTCCCATCTTCTACACCAGTTTCTACTCGAAACAACCTTAAGCCTGCGTGCGTCCAGCTCGCGCGTAACCAAAAGAACAAGGATCTTTCAACATGGCAACTGTCAAAACTTCCTGCGAGAGAACGAGACAAAAACAGGAGCCGTATCCTGGGAGGAAGAAAAGAGACGGCGAACCAATGTGGCTGCTATTATCAACTAATTTGCGATCAGATGATTCACAATGTTGTAACTTATTTTATTTCCAAAATAAGGACATGTGAACCGAATCCTATGTAATTATACCATATTTAATAATAAAAACATAATTGAAAAAGGGTCTCCTTTATGAATTAATATTTAACCAAAGTATATTCCTCAGCGCCCTCTAGCGCTTACTAAAAGAAGTACCTAATCGATTTTCCAATTAATAAAAGTTGACGCTAATAGATGGCGTTACTTGACAGATTCACATCCAAATAAGACAAAATAATACTGTCTTTAACATTTTAGATTTTACAAAATGCCTGGTTACAACTGTCATTAGATCTATGGACATCAGCTTGTACTACTAAATTTACAGAGTCAGAATACACAGATGTTTGATCATTGGAATCTATTGACATGGTTCGTGAGTTAGAATCTAAGTAATTACTAATATCTGCAGTCATAGTTCTTGTTGTGGGGGTGGGCTGGATCTCACTTCTGATGTCGGGAGACAGGGGTCAGACATCGTAATGAAAATCCTTATGATTTTGAACCTTATATTTCTTATCAAAATCTGCTTAGCGCTAACTTAATTAGAGCTATAATTGTACTTCAAATTAACGATTAATTCATCTAATCATTAATTGTAATAATAATTAATTCGAAATTAATTATTTAATCGTCTGGGATAAGCCGCAAGGTACAACTAGTGCACCGAGCCACGCCAGAGCCAAGACTGCCATCCGCCCGCCGTGCAGTGGCTTTTATACCCGTTTCAAAACAAGTCGAGCGGTGGGGAGAGTGGGGATCGAACGATGCGTCAGGTAGCGGGCGCGCGGAGCGGGGAGCTCGGTGCACTTGCCGTTCACATGTTTAGCAGCTGAATCCATGACAGGCGAATTGTACGACGACGCCGCCGTCATATACATTTGTATTTCCACTGTTGATTCTAATATCCGTAACACAAGTGCTTGAGCTACCTATCTCAGAGTCAGATCAATGTATGTGATGTTGTGAAGTATTTATTTATTTACAAAAATACGGAATCTTATTGTTATAAATAATGTAACAGATCCTTATTACTTTTCAAAAATATACACTTTTCGTAAATGCATATAATATTATAAATGCGAAAGTAACTCTGTCTGTCTGTTACGCTTTCCCGCTAAAACCTCTCAAACGATTGTGATGAAAATTGGCCCATACAATCTTTAGACCCTGAAAAAGAATATAGGCTACCTTTTGTTTCGAAAAAAAAAGGATGCAGACGAAGTCACGGCCAACTAGTTGATTATAATAGTATTTGAACCTTTGATAGTACTTTAAAAATATCAAGGTTTAAACGAAAACTGAACGTATAATATACAGGGTGTAACAAAAAGGGGGTATCAACCATAAGAGAATAGATTGTGTACCTTGTGTAGAGGCTATGTGCAAAGTATCAAATTAATATAAAATAATTTAGAAAAAAATAAACATTCTTACCGTAATTGATTTATTAAATTTTGCATGTAAACAATTGTGGTACAACACTATTGAGGTCACTGTCCTCACACGTCACATTTCGCACCCTACATTAAATCCTCCTTGCGTGTCCTGGTCGCCGGTACCGGGCGGCGTCCGCGTCCATTGCATAGGTAGGAAGTTACACGTGCCGAGGCACGGCGGCAATCGTCAAAGGATTTCGGCGGCGCGCGGCGGCATTGTCAGAAGAATCGGCTGCTCTTGTGTCGGCGCGCTTTATTTGACAACTGTAACAAACAATAATGATACTAAATTACTGGTGTTAGAAGTAATTTTGCCACGGCAGATTTTATTTTTAGGTCCATGGCGACAATGAATGAGAATTAATAATAAAAAATAGGTACTGTTATTTCATTACGTTAGGTGTACAACTAAGTAGCTATTATTTCTATTTAGTTTTGTAAATGGCGGTAGGTAAAAGTAGGTTAGCACATAAAAAATCACCTAGCTAACTTATTAAGAAAATAGGCTGCGTGAGTGGGGGTACCGGAGGCCCAATCCGGGGGAAAGGGGGGGGGGGGGGGGGTTTAAAGGTTGGCAGCGCACTTGTGACTACTGGTGTCGCGGGTGTCTATGGGCAGCGGCAATCGCTAACCATCAGGTGATCTGTCTGCTCGTCGCTAAGCTGAAAGGCAATTGTAATACAACACAAAAAACCATTGTGAAAACTCACTTTTTATTCGAGCTCTCCTCGTCCGATACTGATGGAAATATCTGAAGGATGCATTTCTACCTGATAAAAGCCACTTGCAAGGTCGAGGGTTGAGAAGTATTGGCAGTTGCTTAATTTATCAAGGACGTCATTGATGTTGGGAATGGGATACTTATCATCATAAGTTTTTTCATTTAGTTTGCGGAAGTCGACGACTAAGCGCCATTTAGCCTTTCCGGAAACATCAGCCTTCTTAGGGACTATCCATATGGGAGAACTCCATGCAGAAGTAGAAGGACGAATGATACCTTGATTTAACATTTTAGCGATTTGATCTCTAACCTCATCACGGTGTACGTTGGGATACCGGTAGCTCTTAGTATAAACTGGAAGCTCGTCTGTAGTTTTAATTTGATGTTTTATTTTATTCGTAAAGGTTAAGGACTCTCCGTCGATATAAAATATATCTGCATAGCGAGCGCATAGTGTTTCTAAATTCGCGCGTTCCTCTGGGTTCAGATGATCTGTCCGTATTCGAGAGAGCACGTCCGTAGCGCGGCTACGAAATTCCGTAGTACTTAAGTGACGTGGGTCATAATTCGTAGCACTCAACTGTTCCGTAGCGCTAGAGTGACGTATGCTAGAATCCGTAGCATGAGGCTGACGTAATTCGTCCGTAGCACACATTGGATCCGTAGCACACATAGGATCCGTAGCACTGTCGGTTCGTGTGCACTGAATATTATAAACTTCGGCTTGCACGGCTCGGTCCATAGAGAAAATTACGTCATGCGGGCTGGAATTTGTTATCTCATGAACACCGCGGCTATTTTTAACTGTAGTTATACACTCGCTAATAATGCAATTAGGTAAACCTTGTTCGTTAATATACGCATCACAATCATGTAGGTTAATAGGGATTCTAACTAGTTTACTGGAGTTTGCCGGAATAACATCCTCGTAAAGATTGACATTTCGGGAATTATACATAGAAATAGGATTAGTGGAATTACGGGTGATTAACTGCTTGTCCCTAAGATCGATTTTTGCCTCCCATTTCTCTAAAAGATCTAGGCCTATAAGGCCATCGAAGTAGTTATGGAATTTGTACACGTATAATTTGATATAGTCGTCACACTCTTGAAACTCTTTGAAACACGGGATAGTCAAAGAATAGTTATTACGCGTGGTAGCGTGAACATTGGTGACCTCGAATGGATCGAACGTTAGGGGGACATTACTGAAAAATGCCTGTACAGCCTCGGGACTTAAAAATGACTGATTCGCACCTGTATCAATTAAGAGTTTTAAGGGCGGCTCAGATATCTGTATAAAAGGAAGCTGTCTCTGACATTGAATATTTAATTCTATTTTACATTGTGTGATTTCCCGCGACTCGGAAAATCCTGTTCTTAGGATGTACTAGTAGATGGCTCAGGCTCGCCATGGGGCACTGGGACCGTTTGATAAGACGGATCATATGACGGTTCATTATCCACGTAGTATGTGTAGGGTTCGGTATCGCAGTACTCGGGACGGTCTACATAGTAATACTCATCGGGTTCAACACAGTCGTAGTATTCGGGTTGGTAATAATTGTTAAATTCATTAACATTCATCTCCCTAGTCTTAAAATAGTTAGATGGCGGCGGGTTACCGAATCTACGCCAATCGTGACCTGCTATCTGACCTCCGATCGGTCTTTCTTTCGCGACATAATGACTAACTCCACTCATAGGCTTAGGGCATTGGTTAGGTAGGTTATGACGCGGCGGCATTTGGAACCTATTCTGATACGCGTTATAATTTGGAGGCGGTGCGCGGAACATTTGTTGCGTGCGCGTGGGCATTCCTATCGGTTTATACGGCACGGGATAATTTTGATGGTTATTAAAATTAGGTTTAACTGGATGCTGTGGATATTGAAAGTTAGACATAGGCAGGGCCTGTGAAGGGAAATTGAACGGCTTAAAGTTTGGCATAGTTACCGGAGTCATATGAATAGGAGTAGGTAGTATTTGGGAATTCGAATTCACTTTTATCACTATACCACAAAAAAAGGGAATTAGAATCTCTAATCGCGCGGCGATTGGCGATTCTAATTCCCTTTTTTTGTGGTATAGTGATAAAAGTTAATTCGTATTCCCAAATACTACCTCCTTCCTAATAGTTCATCATCATCATTATCAGCCCATTTAAGTACCCACTGCTGGGGCACGGGACTCCGGTATAATAGTAATCATGTTTCTTTCGCAATAGCTCATTAACTATGCATTCTAGCTCACAGACGCGACCTCACTCGTAAGCTCGAAGGCCCAATAATTCCAGCGTTTTACTGTGGATGTGTGTTGCGTTCGTTGAAAAGTTATTTCCTCTGTGTTGATTTAAAATACGGTGACGTTGAAGCTTTAGCTCATTAATATGTGACTAACGCAACACTACGGTCACGTTATAAACAAAATAATGAAGTTTATCAAACAAAAAGAAACACTTAAATTAGAATGCATCTGTCCTGTTTCATCTAACGAGTCAAAGCGACATGGAAATTTGCTACCGAATACAATACGTTGTATTGTTTGTGGTCCGTCAAATTGTGGAAAGACCAATTTAGTAATAAGTTTATTATTGCATAAAAATGGACCAAGATTTCGAAACCTCTATGTGTATTCAAAATCTCTGTATCAACCTAAATATTTATATCTCGAAAAAGTTTTGGATATGGTTCCTGGAACATCATTTAGTAAATACAATCATAACGGCGATATTTTGAGTCCACATGATGCGTTAACTGATTCTATTATAATATTTGACGACGTTGCTTGTGAGAATCAAAACAACATTAGAGATTATTTCGCCATGGGACGTCATAAAAATATAGATTGTTTTTACATCAATCAAACTTACACGAAAATACCTAAACAGCTTATTAGAGATAATTCAAATCTCATCATTCTTTTTAAGCAAGATGACATTAACTTGAAGCACGTTTATGAAGAGCATGTTGGGTCTGACATGTCTTGGGCCCAATTTCGTGAAATATGTTCTTCTGTTTGGAATAAACCATTTAGCTATCTGGTTATCAATAAAGATTGTGACAAAAACAACGGATGTTACCGAGTGGCATTCGACACATTCATATTGGTAGATGACCATACATAAACGACGGTTATATTATTTATCATCCACTTTCATTCCTGATTTGGAACTGAATGGAATACTTTGAAATGGAGAAAGATATCAAGGAACAAATTGTAAAATCAGCAGCAGCTGTTAAAAGAAAAGTTGAATTGATAAAAGATGCTGAAACTACAAACAACAAAACATTAGAGACAATATTTAAACCCATTGTTGATCCTCTTACATTGCTGGCAAATAAAAAAAAATACACTCCTCTTAAGGAAAAAGAACACTCTGAAAGCGTGATGAAAAAAATTAAAAAAGATAATTACCAATCCTCCGAGTATGACAACCAGTCATTTGCCTCTGATGAAGATTATAATGAATCTGTTACTGAAGAAGAGGGAGAGGAAGAAGAAGATGAAAATCATGAGCAATACAAGGATTACAATAAGGCTCTCGTTTTATCATCATCTAAAAGCCACAACGTAAGCGAAGACTCCTTTAAATCTCTACATTCATCGCCTAGTCTCAAAAACCAATCCATGTCTTGGTCAACTTCATCTGAAATGATGAAAGATGTACCTTTTGGTGTCAGAAATAAACGCGGTAAATTATTAATAGGAAAAACACGCTTGTTTGATGATGGTTGCATCCTTAAAATAGGAACACTAAGTTTTAAAAAAACTGATGGTTTACAAGAACTCTTGTACAAAAAGAAACCGAATTTAGATGTCGTCACAGACGATGATTTACAAAATTATAAAATACTTTTAATAGAAACTAATGCACACCGACGTAATTGTAATCCATTTAAACCTATAAATAGCAACAAAGGGTTTAAATATATGAATGTAATTAAACCATTATTTAAATTCTCTCGAATTCCAACTACAAGTTTAGAGAGTATTTCTCAAGGAAAAGGTATTTCACTTTTGAAGACAGTAAAGAAAGACACTGATTTAGTTTACTGGGATGATCCAAACGAGTTAGTGGAACGTTTAAAGTTACTACTTGCATCTTGGGCAGCAGGTAACACTGGCGTTAATAACGAAATAATTTCAATAATTTCGGAACTGCATGAAGCTGGTATCATAAATGTAGAACTTATAAAGAACAAATCAGGGGAATTGAGCAGTATTCTTAAAGCAGTCAACCCATCAAGACAGCCATGAACATAGACAAGTTTGGTCATCATGTCCATAAGCGTTTACGATTAACAGAATACATTGAAAACTTCAACGATACATTGGTGAAATCTAATACAGGACATTACGATTTAAAATCTTCTAAATTAAAAGGGTTATCATATCCAACCGACGACGATGAAGCAGTAAGCAAAGCTTATTTGGACAAAACGGTTCAAGAATTGAGGAATGAAATTAAAGAAGTGAAGCTTGAAGTTAAATCTTATTTGAAAAACTTGGAAACCCGTACATCGGAACATTTGAATAAATCATTTTATTCAAAGTCGGAAATAGAAATCTGATCCAAGTGCAAATAAACAAAAATGAGCAAAAAGAACATAATTGACGAACTCCACAAAGCAGCCAGAAGAAATTTCCCGCGTCGATGCACAGTTATAAAAGGAATTGATGACTTATGGCAAGCCGACCTCATAGATTTACAAAAATATTCACAGTTTAATAAGGGATACAAGTACATATTAGTTGTGATATATACTTTGTCAAAGTATGTATGGGTTGGTCCCATAAAATTAAAAGATAAAAAATGTGTTACCGACGCAATGCACCAGATATTTAAAAAATCATCTAGAAAACCTAAACATTTACAAACAGATTTTGGCAAAGAGTTTTATAATGATATTTTTAGCCAACTTTTAAAACAATATAATGTGAAGCATTATTCTACTTACTCCGTGAAAAAAGCTTCTATTGTAAAGAGAGTAATACGCACGTTAAAGTCACACATGTTTAAACTTTTCAGTTTATACGGTTGCTATCGATGGATGGGTAAATTATTAAATACTGTTGTAGATAACTATAACAGCACTATTCACCGTATAACAAAATTTAAGCCCAATGATGTTAATAAGACAAATGAAACGGTTGTAATGTGTAATGTTAGCAAGGCTTATAGATATCGAACTCACTTAAAACCTAAGTTTCAATTAGATGATAATGTACGTATAAGTAAATATAAAGGAGATTTTTACAAAGGTTACACTCCCAACTGGTCAACGGAAATATTCACAGTAGTAAAGGTAAATGATACTAATCCGCCAACTTATTATTTGCAAGATAAGCATCAGCAAAAAATATTAGGAACTTTTTATGAGTATGAATTACAAAAAACTAAATTTCCGGATATTTACCTCATTGAAAAGATTATCAAAAGAAAAGGTAATAAATACTTTGTGAAATGGCTAGGTCTCAGTAACAATGAAAACAGTTGGATAAACAAGAACGAGATAGTTTTGTAATATAAATATATTTTTAAAATTAATTCTACTCATTCTAAGAATATCAATGAAGAAGGGAAGTGGTATTATTGACAGCGTAATAAACAATCTACCGTTTGAGCTACATTTACCTGGATATCAATTTTGTGGTCCTGGGACAAAGTTACAAAACCGTTTAAAAAGAGGTGATAGAGGTATAAATAAGTTGGACGAAGCTTGTATGTACCACGATATTGCTTACGACGACTACGATTTAAATGTTCGAAGAGAGACTGATAAAAAACTTTTGAATATGGCTAAGAAAAGATTAAATGCAAAAGATGCTAAGAAGGGTGAAAAAGTTGCATCATGGATAGTAAAAAATGCCATGAAAGCAAAACTCAAGGCAGGTGCTGGTGCACGTTCATTTATGGCAGCTGTAAAAAAAATAAAATCTCAACTTAAAAAGTTAAAAACCAAAGGCAGTCATACAGCTATTAAATATGCATGCGCTGCGGCAAAAAAAATATTCAAAAATAAAAAAAGGAACTCGGTTGCCTCGCTGTATTCCTTTACCGAAATGTGGAGGGCTGTTACCTTTAATCCCCATCTTTGCGGGCTTGTCGGCTTTGGGTTCTTTAGCAGGTGGAGCAGCAGGTATAGCAAAAGCAGTGAATGATTCTAAGGCCGCTCAGAAAAGTCTTCTAGAGTCTGAACGTCATAATCGAAAGTTGGAAGCGGTGGCTCTTGGCAAAGGATTGTACATCAAACCTCATAAAAAAGGTGCGGGCTTATATTTGAACCCTTCAAAAAACTAGTTAAACGGCTGCCGAGACGTGCACTGACAGATTTAGACATATTAGAGCATGCTACTGACATTCCATATTTCCGAGGAGTATTTATGAGAGATACACTTCCATTGAAACCAAGAAAAATAGAGTGTGCGGTACTAAATTTGGATAGCTCTGATAATCCAGGAACACACTGGGTAGCCTACGTCAAACAAAATGATTACTGCGAATACTTTGATAGTTTTGGTGACTTAAAGCCTCCATTAGAATTAGTAAGTTATTTAAGAAACATGTCAATTAGTTATAATTTTGTACGATATCAAAAGTTTGGTACTATGAATTGCGGACATCTTTGCTTAAGTTTCTTAAAAAACTATTGGAAAAATCATTTAAATAATGAATAAAATAAAGATTTTCTATTAGTACAAACATGTCTTTCACTGTGTCGATAACTGGTAGAGACGCTTCTTCAATAACAAACTACTCTCCTACATTACAATTAAATGAGGAGTATGAGTGCGGTCTACTGTATTTTTCTACATTTAACTCTATTCCTAATATAGATGAAAGAAACAATAAATTTCATTACGGAAATGATGGAGTAATCATAATACCCGAAGGATCGTATGAATTACAGGATATATGTGATTACCTTCAGAATAACATAAAAAATGCCACATTGAAATTAACTGCCAATAACAATACTTTGAAAACGAGTATTTTCTGTTCAGAAGATGTTTACTTCGATCAAACAGATTCGATTGGTAAAATCTTGGGTTTTGGCTTTGAAACTGTAAAAGCTAATATAAAAATGGAGTCTCGGTATCCAGTCAACATTGTGTCAACAACAATCGTTCGCATCGAATGTGATGTTGTGAGCGGATCATTTGTGAACGGAGAAGCAAGTCATATAATTTACGAATTTGTGCCAAACGTACCACCTGGTTACCGAATTATTGAAATACCTAAAAACTTAATTTACTTTCCTGTTAATCAAAGATCAATAAGTGCTATTAATATAAGACTGTTAGACGGAGAAAATAAAGAAATTAACCTACGCGACGAAGAGATACAGCTGTATTTACACTTTAAGAAAAAATGTTAAATTTCAATAAAAACCCAGCTACTCTTCAAAATCAAATCAGTTCTAAGAGAACATTGCATAAAAGAGCACCACCACAGTCTAAAAAGAAGCTGACCAAAAATAACAAAGCATTTTTGAAGACACTTGGTTTGATAAAATGAACGTTTTAAATGTTACTCAATCTCCGTCATACGATAACAGTATTGAAAGTTTTGAATTCCATTCGTACAAGCCATATGTGACAAGTTTCAACAAGAACGATGAAATACGCATACCCATTAATCAGCAAGACTTATACGTGTTACCTGCTCTCAGCAGTTTGTATATTGAGGGCAGAGTCGATGTGTATAAACACAACACTACTACAAAAGAAAAGGAAAGAGTATCAAATGTGCATTTTGTTAATAATCCAGCATTATTTCTATTTCAAGACATTCGTTATGAAATAAACGGTATAGAAATAGATAGAATAAAAAATGCAGGCATTACAACCACGATTAAATCTTATCTATCATTAAATGATAATGAGTCTAAATGTGCAAACGTTTGGGGCTGGTCTCCTACAGGTATATCTAATACCAATAATGGTGTATTTGCAGCCTCTATTCCACTAAATAAAGTATTAGGTTTCGCAGAAGATTATGAAAAAATAATTATGAATTGTAAACATGAACTAGTTCTTTTAAGAAGTAACACAAATCTCAATGCTTTGAAGTTAAATGCTGGCGAAGTTGTACAAGATATAATAATAAACAAAATTGTCTGGCGAGTTCCACATGTTAAAGTATCAGATCGCGAAAGAATTAATTTGTTGAAACACTTAGAAAGAGACCGAGCAATAACAGTTGCATTTCGTAATTGGGACTTGTATGAATATCCATTATTACCTAAAACCCAGAAACATACTTGGTCGATTAAAACTTCATCACAGATTGAAAAACCGCGAATGGTTGTTATTGCTTTGCAAACGAATCGTAAACAAAATGCTACTATGTCAATGGCAGAATTCGATCATTGCTCAATGCGGGATGTTAAGGTTTTCCTAAATTCAACTTATTATCTATACGAAAGCCTGAATATTAGTTTCTCGGAAAACAAATATTCATTAATATACGAACAATATGCAAGATTTCAACAGTCTTATTACGGACGCCGAGCTGAACCGTTGATGGGTTTGAAAGAGTTTAAAAATATTGCTCCCTTGTTCGTTGTTGACTGTTCTCGACAACACGAAACCCTGAAGGGATCAATCGACGTACGTGTGGAAATAGAAGCCGATGCAGAAATACCCGATCAGACCGCTGCCTATTGTTTGATACTGAACGATTGCATGTTTGAATACAAGCCTTTAAGTAATATTGTAAAGCAACTATCATGAACAGCAATACGGTTATTGTGGACTTACAAGGCTTCAAAGATCGGAATAATGAGTTTATAGTTAAAGAACTAGCTGTAGCCACACAAGAACACACCCAACTATATTTGATCAAACCTCCATACCCATATTCTACCTTAACTGACAAGGAGAAGAAAAATGTTTTGTGGACAGAAAAGAATAGAGGATTTCGATGGAGTGAGGGTTATATAGACTATAGAGAATTTAGAAGAATTATTAAACTCTATTTGAAAGATTGCAAAATTGTAGTGAAAGGCGAAGAGAAAACCGAATGGGTAAAAGAGCTATGTAACCATACGAATGTAATCGATATCAGTGGTAAGGGCATACCTAATTTAAAGAAAATAAGTGAAATGTATTGTAAAGGTGTAATTTCATTTAATTGTTTTACTCATAGAAATAATAAATATTGTGCGTTGAAAAATGTATTGTGTATTAAAAAATGGTGTTTAGAAAATAAAATTACTGTGTGACTTTATTGATAAATAAATGTACTTAATAAAACTTTCAATGTTTATTATTTCAAATCCTTATCTGGGTAGGGAGAAGTCAAAACCAAAATAATTTTTATTTACTTATTTATTACTATTGTATAAAAAGGTACATGATTATACAGTAATTATTAAATAGACATAAACTTTAACGTAATATTAAATAAATACAACAAGAACAATACACATATAAATTTAAATATCACTACATAGTCTTTTTGAATTTTTTTTAATAACCGTCTCTGTCATATCATAAATTTCATCAACGGGTTCAGTAACCACGTACTGCGCACTGAGCACTACGTTGCTCTCGCTGTCTTTGCCGTCATCCAGCTCCCACGCCACCGCAGAAGAAGGCTCACTCGTCAAATCGCAAACTCTTATCTGTATGAGTCGCAAGCCTTTGATCCGCTCTCTGTTGACAACGTACGATGTAGCACAACGAGACTTCTTTTTTGGAGGCTCTGCCTTTCGCCTGACTCTCTTTTCCCGCGAAATCTGGAGGGAGGGAGGTTCGACAATCTCGCTCCTATCCGCTATCTCGTTACATGCTTGAGTTAGTCCCTCCCAAGGATCGTAGGTATATTGTGATAGCATAATAGGCGTATCGTCAGAGCTCTGCATAGTCTGGAAGATAGTAATTAAAAAATATTAATAACATTTTTCTTTTAAATGTAATAAATAATTTCTGATAACAATATTCAGTACTCAATACTTACAATTAATGAATCGATCACCGGTCTGAACTATAAGAGAGTTATTTAAATAATGAATGATCATCTTTTATTTTCAAATGGTAGCTATGTACTTATTGAATTGCACAATAACCTACTTATGAAAAATGAGCCGCGGTGAATTCACGCACGCGCATAAACACGTGCAGGCATGCACGCGGCTGCATTGGATGCGCATTCTCTTATTGAAAATTATCTAGGTCACAAAACTTTACAGCCAAAAAAACGGTCCAATAATCTCTAATCTATATGCCCTAGCTATGATCGAACATGGTAATTCTAACTTCTCTAGACGGCAGAGAGCATCAGAATTATATCATGGATGATTAGATTGCCTAATAAAAATCAATACAGGATAAATAAATAAAACAAGTAAATTTTGAAACAATTTTTTATTTAAAATGTATTTTAATTATAAAATAATGTTACAATCTAAACTAAAAATTAAATTTTTATATTCCTACTATCTAATTTGAATTAACTACTACTAAATATGTGTCCAGTCTATTTAATTTCTTTTAAAAAAAAAGAGGATTTATGACCCCAAGCCAATGTGTTAGTATTATTTTTTAATAAAATGCGTTTATCGTCATTTGATGACAAAGCTACTTTGTCAACAGATTGAGTAAATATTTGGTGTTTGATAGACTTAAAAACGATGTTCTTTTTACGTATAATTTCATTACGCAATAAAACATTATTGTAATCATCAAATACCAAATTTTTAACGACGGGTTTTTTTTATACCCTTTGCCTTTTTTATTTCTTTGTTTTCTGTTTTAATACAATACAATTTGGACCTTAAGCCAACAAATTCTCTTATAAGCTGTCCCCCTAACTCATCTTTAAATAAACCAGGAACCTTTTTATTCTGAAGTTTAATACTGTACGCGTTATTTTTGTCGAAATTACTTGTATCAAAATAAGAGTGAAACCTCAGTTTTAAGTCTCTATAAATATCTTTGGTATGAATGGAGTAGAGAAAACTATCAGTATCGGTGTAGCATAATTTTAAATTACAACCATAAAAGGGTTTCATTACAGAGTAGTGAAAATTATACATATGAGTTTTGGAAACTTCTAAAACTGTAAACCCTATGTAAATAGGTTTGTCTAGGATTATTGACTCTGGCTTCATTTGAACTGCAACGAAATTCTCCGAAAAAACAGTTGAACTATGAAAATTAGGTCTGGCTATCAATTGCTCGGCAGTTAATTGTTTTTTCGTTATGTTTTCATTATCCACCCACTGATTAACTAGTCTTACATCTAGCCGTTTTTCTGGATCCTCCAAAGTTTTTCCAAATATACTATTATTCAATAATTTGAAAAAATCCTGTTCGAATGTGGAAGTGGCTTTTTGCCGTAACTCTGTATTTAAATCAATATATTGCTTTAAATAAGGGCTTTGCTTAAATGTTATTACCCTGTGAACTTTCTTTAATTTTAACCCATGATTTAAACATGTTTTTAAATGTATATAATGGATAACGTAATTAAATTTATCATATAAGTTCGGTATCAATTTTGATGTTTTAGACCCGGGTGGCGTAAATTTTTGGGGGCAAAAAGGTAATTCATTGTGTAAATTATGTAAATTTTCTGGATATTCTAAATCAACTTCTAAAATAAAACCTACCTCAGAGTCGTCTGGAGTGTTCAAAACATCAAAAATATTAAATTCTGATTCATTTAATATTCTAAAGTCAGAATGAGGTAAATACGAGCACATAGCGTAACCGTACAAATTATTGCAGTCTATGTAAAATAAGTAGTTGTCAGGTGAAGAGGGATCATAATCACTCAGGTATTGGTTGTTTGCCCTTGCATATCTAGTGGGACATAGACATATACCTCCGCGGATACCTTTCTGTATAATACGTATTATCTCTAAGTCGTCAATAAGCTGAAGTTTTACCTTAGTCTTCAGAAGCATAGCATCAAAACTCAAACTTGGAGCCGTAAGATAAAAAGATGGATCCAAATTGTAATTTAATTTACATGTACGACGAAAATTTTCAAAGATGTCTGCTAACAAAATAACGTCTGATTTCAAATATAAATCTGTGTATTCGCCAAGGTTGTTTAATTTAAACGTTTTCCAAACTCGTTCCGCGTGTTCATAATCTGACTGTGAAATACTACATTCAGTTAAACTACTATAAAAACATTCACGCGATGGTAATTTTTTTTCTTTAAATGATTCCCAGTTGGTTATGTATTCATACGGATACACTCCTTTTCTTTTTAACAGTTCAAACTGTTCTTTAATTGGGAAAATATTTGATAAATGCTGAAAATCTTCGGTGTTTAAACTAGATACTAGTTTATCGAGGCTTGTGCCTAAAAACTTAAACGAATCCACAAAGCGCACTGCCATATAAGCATTATCCTCACTTGTAAAATATTTAGTGAACGATATATAGTTTTCCTTGTTTTTAGCTATAACTTTTATTGGTCCCAATGTTTGTCCTAACTGAGATATAAATAAGTGGCTGTCGTAGCCAGACAAATTGTGAAAAAACACTGGTACGAATTGAGGTAAGCGATATTTCAGATTGCAATACGAATGTGCAGCGCCGCGATATTTCCCCGTAAGATGGCAGTGGTCTCTAACTCTATCATCAAATAACATTTGATTGCAAAGATAACAGAATTTCGTTGAATAGAAAGACTCGTTTTCCTCAGTAGTCATTTTTTTCATTGGCATTGTTTTTTTATAATATTGAAATATTTTAAATATATCTTGTTTAAGTTTTTCAATAAATATCTCTACACAGTTTTTACCACGGTAAGACACGTAACGATTTAAGGAACTATCATATGAGCATACTACATAATAAGCGAATGCAGCCGGGATATGTTTTTGGAATGTTTCCGTAGAAGTTGAACTAGGGTCGTCCGAACTGACCTGCAATAATGACTCAAAATCCGCGTAAATTACAAAAGGCATGTCTTGCATTTTTTCATAATTTTTAAATTGAATGAGTGAGCCCCGCTTCGGCAAAACAGTTGCGACACCACCACAAACATGAGCATCGAATTTAGGTTCATTATCAAAAAACATCATACAATCGTCACAAAAAAATATTTTACTGTGGTGTTTAGTTAGCTGAGATCTCATCAAACGGCTCAAGTTTTTTATCAAGCAGTAATGTGTAAGAATTCCTTTTTCAATGAACAGCAAATTTATATGGTTTTTTTTCCTACTTTGAGTGCGATATAGGGGTCCAACTATGCTCGTTTTATTTTTAAGTCCATACACATTAACACTAATACTAGGATTATTTCTTTCAAATGTTTTAATGTCGGTAAAATTGACTGGAAATGACATATTTCTTATATTTAGAACGCTCTTAAAATGCGGATAAGACGAAGTTCGATGTGCATTTCTTTGAGCTGGGAATAGAGCAGCCATTATACTCCACAGAAAGCAAAATTGATCTTTGTTCTGAATATTAATGCAAGCCCGTTTGAGTTTCAAAGCTTGCGGTAAATCAAAAAATTTTGATGCTCTAAGAGGATTGTACTTATTGATATTAATTTCTAAGTATAAATTACGTAAAAATAACCAACCGCTATCGCGTTCTTGAAATTCATCAATTTTACTAGATAAATTACTCAATAATTGGGTAAAAATTTCCTCAAAATCAAAACCTTTATGTATAGTGATGTTTTCTGTAGCAAAAGATTTAATTTCACTACTGTCTTTACTTTGAAGATTAAATTCGGCAAATAGTTCAAAATTGACTTTGATACTATTAAAAGTCAATTGTCGCACTTGTAAAAGCTGGTGCAGGCGCGCGCGCAAGCCGCGTAAAAATTCAAACGGCATCTGCGTTTCCGCAGCGCTATCGCGCAGGCGATACGAGGCGATTCGATTACGGAACGCGCTACATATTTTTTCTATACCATCACTTAATTCGATAGCGGAGTTATTTTTATGTTATGTACTTTTTAAATGAGCAGAAAAAACATTACTTCTTACAGATACATCACACACTGTGCAATATATTGACCTTTTCGACATTTTGTAAAAGAGAGCAAAACTAAGATAATAAATAGGCTGGACACCGGTTAGAATAATCAAAAATAATCTAATAAAAAAATGTTGTTATATTAAAAAAAAAATACAATATAAAAAAAAGTTATTTTTTTTTGTCGGCAAAGAACGTCCCTTCATCAACGAAGTCCCTGCGGGCACGTTTGATGAACTGGCGCAGTAGTTCCAATTCATCAGCCTCGGAGTCAGTCTGGTACTTCAACGACAAGACTGAGTGTTGCCAACGATCTTTGGGTTCCACGCACTTTATGTCGCTGCTATTGTACAGCCGCAGCTCTACAAATAGGTCGCCCGGCAGCGAGGCAGTGCGGCGCAGACACCCGTCGGCCACGCGACGCGTCAGCACGGACTGGAGAGGGTTGACTGGCTTGCGCGTGCGGCTGGCTTTGATCTCCTCAGCCTCGTCGTCGAAGTCTAGTTTCCACCCGGCAGGTCTTCCTCGTTTAGGAGCAGGCTTCTTCACCGTTTTATGTGTGCTGAAATCAAGAAATGGACCTTAGTTAAAAATAAATAATAAATATCAGACAAAATCACATACCTTCATTAATCTGATTCTGTGATACGCAGCTTAAGGTTTTAAATTTATCTATTTAATGTTAGGGAAACACACAGTACATCTAGAGTTTACATTACAATTTAAGTTAAGTTTCCACTTATTCAAATAAACATAAATTAATTATTAATTATAATTAATATATTACTATCATGAAATGTTAGTAAACTAACACAAATATTGAAATAAACAGAAACACTTATCACATAAATATAAATTCTGAGTTGAGATCGAACCCATGACTCAGGATAACCATAAAATAAACTGTTAAAACTTACGGTAAATTCGATTCCTCGTCGTCCGACTCGTACACCGACTTCTTTATAACTTTTCTTGGTCGTGGGTCTCTCGTCGCGGATCTGTAATTTTAGATGAAATATTAATACATTAAACTCTAAGCTGAAAGGCAATTGTAATACAACACAAAAAACCATTGTGAAAACTCACTTTTTATTCGAGCTCTCCTCGTCCGATACATACAACTGTTTCTTGGTCAGGTTTCGTGATCGTTGGCTTGGTCTATAGAAAACAGAAAGATTTGTTTTAAACACTCATAATCGTATATTAACATTGTAAGAGTAATAATTGAGTAATCCAAAGCATTCGTTAATACCCACCCATCCGCATAGGATAAGCAAGTCACTGTATTAACTGTTTAGGTTCTTACGGTTTGTTGATTGTTTCGTCTTCAGAACCAAAGTCCTCCTTGTTGAGGACTTTGCGCGATTTAGCGGCGGACTTGGTTTTATAATATTCAACGTCCGACCTAAAACAAGACAAGTGGTTAAGTCACTAAAATAGTTAGAATATAAAAAAACACAAATAAAGTGAATAATAGATAAAACTTACGAACATTATTTCTACGCAGTGGATCTTCGTGGTTACGGCAAAAATAGCACTTAAAGGTGACGATAGGTAGGTAGTAGTACCCCGGGCTTCGAAGCGTCGGCTTTGAGAAGATGACGGCGAAGATGACGACGAAGGTTATAGGTAGTATTACAACGGGGCAGCACTGAAGTAATGATATTTTATTGATTGAAAAGTCTCAATTTATTTAAAAAATATTGAATGGTAAGCAGTGAGGCGCTCAACATTTGCTGTACCTGTAGCATTACTTTCAATCAATACAACAAAATGTAGGGCACTCGAATCAACCAGTAAACAAAATGTTACTAAAACCATGAAAATGTTGACCAGCGCTGAATAAATATTTTTTTAAGAGTTAGCAATTACGGAAATGATGCTAAATACAATTTAGGAAAATAAATGTAGGTACTTACCACCTATCCCTACTTACTACCTATCAACAGGATATCCTTAGTTTGGGAACAGGTATATGCTTATTAGCCACACATTTTTTACTATCACAAGAGTATGAATTAAATAAAAAATACATAGAGGGAAAACATTGTTCATACTTTAGTTCGGGGTCAGGTATGCTCCATTAACATCTTTACCATATTTTTGTTTTTATACCACAAGGCTATAAATTAAAATGACATATAGCGCTGCCAACCTTTAAACCCTTCCTTTCCCTCATATTAGGCCTCCGGTAACCTTACTCACGCAGCGAAACACAGCACAGTGCTGCTTTACGCCGGTTTTCTGTGAGACCGTGGTATCACTCCGGTTGAGCTGGCCCATTCATGTCAAAGCATGGCTCTCCCACGGAACGGAACGGAATGTTGTTTGCCACAATTATTATTATACCCCCAGAGTATAAATAAAGAAAATTAGGTAATACATTGAAGTTCACAGTTGAGAGAGCCACGCTTCGGCATGAATGGACCGGATCGACCGGAGAGATACCACAGCCTTACAGAAAACCGGTGTGAAGCAGCGTCTGTGCTATGTTTCGTCGAGTCTTTCCATGTGCCACCCATCACATAAAAAAGTGGCGTACGTAAGTAGCGATGACAGCACAGTGAGTATGCGTACGAGTATGTGCTCATGTCTACCAATAAGTCGGTGGTAAAGGGAAACATCGTAACATATCTTAGTTAGGGATCAGGTATACTCTCCTCAACAACCACTGTGACCCAGTGGCGAGTGAGTCGCACTCGGGGGACGGCTGCGCAAGAGGTCTTCGGTTCGATTCCGGGGTCGGGTTAAACATTTGTACCTGAGTGTTTCTGTCATGAATTTCTCAGTGTCAGCCCGGAGTCTGGAAGTTTGGCGGTCTGGTACCCCAGTGCCTTGGAAAACACTTTAAGCCTTCGGTCCTGCACCCAATCCTCTCGGGTCGTATCAGACCTGCTGTCCCATCGGAATATGAGCGTAAGGGTATTCCCTTACGCACTTGTGCTTTGCGCACACACTTGTGCACTATAACATGCCCTGCGAAGATGGTTGATCCTTGAGATTGGTCGCCGTAGCCGTAATTCGACCAGGAGAACCTTTTTTTTTATGTAATAAGTAGGCAGGCGAACAGACGGATCACCTGATGGTAAGCAATTGCCGCCGTCCATGGACACCCGCGACGCCTGTGGAGTCGCAAGTGCGCTGCCAACATTTAAACCCTCCTCCGGTACCCTCACTCCCGCAGCGAAACACAGCACAGCGCTGCTTCACGCCGGTTTTCTGTGGGGCCGTGGTATAACTCCGGTCGAGCCGGTCCATTTATGCCGAAGCTTGGCTCTCCCACCGTTGAAACGGACTATTATTATTATTAGGTACTTTTATACCACTATAAACTTTTATATTACGTAGAAGTGGAATACCTACGTAAATAGCGATGATAGCCTAGTGGTTAAAAACGTGCACCGTCATAACGGGAGGTCAGGGGTTTAAATCCAGGCATGCGCTGCAGGATTATTCAATTTGACTTGTACACCTAAATGTATGTGCTTATTTCTGTCACTAAATCGACGGTGAGAAACCTACACGTTTCGGATAATTTATCAATGGTTGGGATAATGATTCTGAGCGTGTAATCATAATTCAGTATGCTGGTTCTCCTGTCTAAGAGTTGGAAAGGTCAGACTGAGGTCAGTTCATTGTAACTACCAGACTCCCCAATTCCTAGATCATGGTGAAACCGTTCCCTAGAAATTAAATGCTAAATATATAATAAATACATATATACATGGTGTATACTATATATGTATTTATTATATATTTAGCATTTAATTTCTCCGGGTTTACATCGTAATAAACAAGCAAAGTCATAGTATGGTTATTAACTAGCTAAAATATCATTTTACCAACAGGAAATGCTTAGGAGTGCAACCCAGCGCATGCTATACGAAAAATTGCAGTAACAAACACAGTGCTATAATTTGCGTCATACAAAATTAATATAGCATCGCTTTTAAAGGGGTCTACCTTTATGCAATAGTGACATCGTAGCATTATAACCATATATTTCTTGACGCAGCAAAAGTATGTAGAATGCAAACAAATGCTTACAGTACAGTTACGTGCACTAACAAGTATACAATCTCCTTCGAATATGAACCTTATTGTTCGGTCTTAAGAGTCCATGTGTTTTTATTTCATTGCAAGCGACTGTAAGAGAACGTTTCGCTGTATTATTATAGTTTAAGTTCATTACAAGCGGGACAGCGACACGAGTAGGAAGATTACATGTAACCTAGTGAAGGTTTTTGGTTCTAGGTATCAATACGTCTGAACTAGTGTGGAATTTCACAAAGTGATTCGTAAATTCTTATCAAAAATATTGGTGCGACCAAACGGGCTGATTATTTGTTAACGTGCTAGTGGTTCTAGGTGCCTCTTGGAAACAATTCGGAAGAAAGCCACAATATGCTAAGTAAATCCTACTGGAGTACAAATGTTGGGTACGACCAAACGGGCTAGAATGAACCTTGAGCAAACGGCCGCTAAGCATGACAGATTACGTTCTTAAATGCTATGCGAAGGTGTCAATTCTAGGTGCCTAACATTTTTGAAACAGTTTGGAAGAACAGCACAACGTAATTTTTTAAAAGTAAAATTTCTTAAGTACTCATAAACAAATCAAGTTAAAAATTAGGAGCGCATAACTACGCTGGAGGTCTAATTTCTACTTGCCTACTACGTGAGTGACGTTTTTCATTCATAATACAATACACCTGGGCAGAGGTCTAGTTATAGTGGACGGAACGGCACTTTGTACCAAATCGTCGCGACCGGCCAACATAAGCTGACCCCACACGCTCCTGTTGCGACAGTTACTTCTACGTCTGTATTGCGCCCTGGTACTTTTTGAAGAGACGCGTCTATCATGCCACTGCGACGCTCCCCACCTGCCCCCGCCCCTGCTTAGGCCGGACGGGCGTCGCATGAAGAGAAAAACGTTCAGCCAGCGGATAACGTTGAAACGCATAAAAATCTTTTACATCCATGCTTGTTGGAGAGTGACGCACAGCGTACGTCGGATGATGGTGATGTCAACGTCTCCCAACGCCAGAAGCGTAAGAGAACTAATACATCTGAGTTGCAACTGTCAAATTTTATGGCGGAGATGAGAAGCATGTTGTCCGACTTCAAAAGTCAGCAAGATTTAAAAATGGAAAAACTGTACACCGTTATTGAGGAGATAAAACACCAAAATGAAGATATAAGATCGTCTATCGACTTTTTGTCAAATAAATATGATTCGATTATGGAACAAGTGGGGGAACTCCGTGAAGAAAACTCTCAACAACTCAAATACATCCACCTCCTTGAAAGCAGGCTTGAAACTTTTGAAAGAAGCGCTCGCTCGACTTGTCTCGAAATTAAAAATATTCCGGCTAACAAACCAGAGTCAAAATCAAGTCTCATTGAAACTGTGGGTAAAATTGGAGAAATTTTGAATGTCAACATACTGCCAAATGAAGTCAAAGACATCTTTCGCATAAATAACAGAAACCCTGAAAACAGTACCATTATTATTGATTTTATAAGCGTTTTAAAAAAAGACACCTTTTTAAAAGCTTATAAAAGCTATAACAGGGGTTCCTCCAAGCTTAACACGGAATTTTTGAAAACTGGCGGCATGACAAGACCTATATTCATCTCAGAGAATCTGACAGCAAAGATGAAGCGTTTATTTTACCTTGCACGAGTTTTCGCTAACAGTAACGAGTATAAATACTGCTGGTGTACAAATGGCAAAATATTCATCCGGGAGCGTGATGGGTCTGCCATCCATTGGATTAGAGAAGAAGAAGATCTCAACGGGCTAGTGAAATCCAAGTGACTCTTATTACCAAGTTTTGTTAATTCGTTGTTATTCCCCGTTGTAATGTCACCTATAAGTCTTGAAATTGCTTCTCGACTATCAATTGTACCCATTTTTTGTAAGTCTTATTACTTCTTATCCTATTGTAATCTTAGTATTGGAGTCAACTCGAACCCATTTACACTCACACACATATTCGTTAAGGTACTAAACTTAATACAAAATCCTACATATCTTTTTTCTTCCCTTCCCTTGATTTTAGTTGTTCTGGCATCTGTACCACACGTCTTTTTGAACCCTTATATAAAGTTTTCTTTTGTTATTTGGATATATATATTTATCATTAACCTTTTCCTGGTTGTAAAATGGATGATCATCTAAAAATAACATCTGATATCGATAATGTAGCTGTTGGTAACGCACACTTTTGCTCACCTGAGAACGCTTTACAGTTCATCCCAAATTCACCAGCTCACCTAAAAGTGTTCCACGTGAACATAAGAAGTATCGGTAACACTGTTAACTTTGCGAATCTTGAAATCCTTCTTAAAAGAATTAAACTAGATCTTGATGTTATTATTCTGTCGGAGTGCTGGCTGCAGAAGTGTTCTTTTGTTCCCAGATTATCTGGCTATCAATCTCATAGCACCGTATACTGTAATCAGAATGACGGAGTTGTTGTTTATATTAAGGAGGGCGTAATTGCGAGAGTTGATGAACCTTTGATCACGGATGCTAATTGCTTGTGTATCCAACTTATTAATAGTGTAGTTATTCTTGCCATGTATCGATCACCATCATGTAAAAATATTGATGATTTCTCCAGCTCGCTCGATACTGTTCTTACTGCACTTAGATCTTTTAAAACAATTGCCATAATTGGTGACCTGAACGTAAACATAACTCCCGATTCTACGGATCCAAACTGTAATACATATCTTAATTTGCTGGCATCCCACTCTATGCTGCCGATCCACGTTATGCCAACTCGAAATAATAACTGTCTCGATCATGTTATTTTAAAAAGTAACAAATTTGCTGTAAGCGTGGTCTTAAATAGTCCTTTTACCGATCACTCTCCTGTTCTATTTTCCTGTGAATGTGATGTCGTTTTCCGGCCAGTTATTGTTCGTAATGTAAAACGTGTTAACATTCCCGCCTCTGTGCTGGAAATGGAAAACCTTGATTTCTCTGATGTTTTTCAAACTACTGATGCGGAAGTGGCTTCAAATATTATAATTAACAAGTTAATTTTACTAATATCTCAAAACACTCAAATGAGTAATACTTCAAGTAGAAACCGTATTTGTAAACCCTGGGTGACCCCTGGACTGTTGCGTTGTATTAGACATCGTGACAAACTCCACAGAAAAACTAAAAAGCAGCCAAATAATGATACTTTGGTTATCTCTTACAAGCGGTACAGAAATTTCTGTAACAATCTCCTTAAAAAAGTCAAACGTCAATATGAACGTTCTGAATTTGAGAAACACAAAAAAAATCCTAGGCAGCTCTGGAATCTCATTCGGAACATTTCCAACTTACAGATGAAGACTTCATCGCCTGAGGAACTTTTATCGTGTTCGAGTGATCCTCAACTTTCAGTAAATTTAGTTAACACATATTTTGCTAGTATAGGTGCAAAACTAGCCTCAAAAATTTCCCCAAATATATGTCCACATGATGTATGTAGTTTGGATCCCAACATCTCTGCAGCAGACTCCATGGTTATGGTCAGCACTGATGACTCGGAGATTAGTGACATCATTTTGGGACTAAAAACAAATTCAGCGTCCGGCTGGGATGGTGTTCCTACGTCTCTAATTATAAAGGCCAGACATGTAATCGTCCCGGTCTTGACTCATGTATTTAACCTCTGTCTATCTTCTGGACTTTTTCCATCAGTATTTAAACGAGCGCTAGTTCATCCTATTTACAAGAGTGGAGACAGATGCAGTGCTAATAATTATAGGCCCATTTCTGTTTTACCCATATTGTCCAAGATTCTTGAAAAGATTATAAATAGGAGATTGTTAAATTATTTAGGCTCCATGAATCTGCTCGCTCCTAACCAGTCAGGCTTCAGGTCTGGTAAATCAACTGAGGATGCTGTTTTGGAGCTGACTGGTACGGTGTCTGAAAATTTCAATAATAAATTAAAATCTCTGGGTATATTTCTCGATCTTTCTAAGGCGTTTGACACTGTATCTGTCCCAATCCTCTTGGAAAAACTTTATTGTATTGGTGTTCGAGGTGTTGTTCATGATATCTTCAAGAGTTACCTAACTGATCGAACTCAGTGTGTCACAATTGGCAAGGCTACTAGTTCAAATGAACCTATTTCTTATGGTGTACCTCAAGGAAGCGTCCTTGGACCCACTCTGTTCTTGATATACATAAATGATTTGTGTCAACTCAAACTTCGAAATTGCAAAATAATTTCTTATGCTGATGACACTGCAATCATTGCTCATGGACAGAGTTGGGATGAGGCTCGCCTCTGTGCTGAATCAGCTTTGAAAGTGATTATGAACTGGTTATCATCGAATTTGCTTACCTTAAATTTGAATAAGACAAACTTTGTTGCTTTTGCGCCAAGGCTATCTTCACAACCGGGCTCATCTTTCACTGTTAAAGCCCATTTGTGCGATTCCTCTACCTTGACTTCTAAATCATGTGATTGTGTTTCCATTTCTCGTACTAATTCGGTCAAATATCTAGGTGTAATAGTTGACAGTTCATTGTCTTGGAATGAACACATCAGATCCATTACTATTAGAATTAGGAAATTGATATATGTTTTTAGTAAGTTAAGAGGTGGAGCAGATTCACACATTTTAAGGACTGTATACTTCGCTCTGGCTCAATCAGTTATTCAGTATTGCATAACGGTTTGGGGTGCTGCGGGTAAGACCAGTATGCTGCACCTTGAAAGAGCTCAAAGAGCTGTATTGAAGGTCATGGCTTTCAAACCTATCAGATATCCTACCAGGACAATATATGATTACTGGGAAGTACTATCCACTCGCAAGTTATTTATCTTAAATGCTATATTGCGCAAACATAAACTCTTGCAGTACGATTCGGATGTTAATAGGGGTAAAAGAAGAAGGGATAAAGTTTGTCATACATCAAAATGTAGAATAGCTTTAGTCAAACGACATTTTAACTACATATCACCTAGTCTTTATAATAAAATCAATAAAATAATAAAAATATACTCCCTCCCTACTTTCAAATGTAAAATTAAGTTAAGTGAATGGCTTCTAGGCCTTGATTATGATACTACAGAATCTTTAATAAAATATTAGCTTTTACGTTTTACATAGGTTTACTAACTTTCACACAATTACACACTTATATGCACACTTACGTTGCTCCATGCTTATTTTGTTTTTCCCTTGTTTTGTATCTAATTTATAACATGTCCTACTTAAGACAAGCTTAAGTTACGTTCAATGTATTTTATAATATAAATCGTATTTCGTTTGAAACGCCCGTCTTTTGTGAGGTGGGCGCTAATATCTGCGACACAGTCTCTGACTACTGCAGGTGTTAACGCTTTAATATGTTTATGTTACATTCTGTTAAGTTTCAAATAAAGATTTTATTTATTTATTTATTTATTTATTTAACGTGGTTAGTAAATCTGGTTGTGGAACAGGTTTGGTACGACCAAACGGGCTAGAGCATACCACAAAGTTTTGCACAATTTTAAATCTGGCTACCAATATTTTGAGAACAAAAAGAATATACGATGCAACTTGTTAGTCCATAAATAAAGTCATATTGATACGACCAAACAGGCTAGAACAAACCTTGAGCAAACTGCCACTAGTTACCTAGTCAATCTTTTTCAGACATGACTTATGCTCCAATTTAGGTAAGTGTCGAATACATGTAGGTACACACACACGCACGTACATACACAGTAATTTGAACATGAGTAGGGCATTACCTATGCTTGTTGACTAAAACAGGAACGCAAAATCTTATTATGCAATTATGAAAGAAACATGATTTGTTGAATACTTGCTATTACAGTTACTATTATACCGGAGGCGGTATTAGGTAGGTAATAGGAAGGAGGTAGTATTTGGGAATACGAATTAACTTTTATCACTAAGCCACAAAAAAAAGGGAATTAGAATCGCCAATCGCCGCGCGATTAGAGATTCTAATTCCCTTTTTTGTGGTATAGTGATAAAAGTGAATTCGAATTCCCAAATACTACCTACTAATAGGCTTTGGTAACTGTGGCGTTAGTGACTTTCTATCTATTGAATCGTTACGACTTTGGAGGTAAATGACATTCAATTCCTCTTGCACGAATTCAAGGGCCTTTTCAGCACTATCAGGACGCATGCATCTAATGCGAGAGCCTAAGGGCTCTTTTAAACCGCGAACAAATGCCTGCATCGTGAGTTTCTTATATAGGGCGCGTTTGGCCTCTATGGTGGTAGCGACACTTTCGTGTAGGGTGACATATGTCATGATGGTGCTGAATAAGTTAGTACAATGGTCATAAAACTCTTGCGGAGAAGTATTTCCCTGCGTAGCTAACATTAAATCGTTGTACAGAGCGGTATCATCTCTTTGGTCGGAAAAGTTATTGATTAGGGCCTGTTTAATGCTACTCCAGTCCTCAGTAATACCGTTAGAATTTATGGTTCGGGCGGCTGGTCCAGTAATCTTGTTGAGTATACCATTAACAAGACAAAGCTTAGCTAACTCATTACCTGGATTTCCACCTATGTATTCGGTTGCAATCTGGTCACATAGGTGAATAAAACGGGGTAAGATATGTGAGTTCCCGTCAAAATCCGGTACTAGGCGAAGCGCCTTAAAAATCGTATCTACATCGGCCATAGTGGGGGTTTCTGGACTCTCAGAGTTCACAGAATCCGCTAGGCTACAAAATGTACTATCTAAGTCTACACTAATATCTCTATTTGAGTCTAAGTCTAACCTACGGGCTATTCGGGATCGAACAGGCCCGTTTGGAGTAGATTGCCTTGGATAGAAAATGATGGCAAACTAAAGGACACTAAGGACTAACAAGGAAGCAACACAGAAATGATTTCAGTGTACTTACATTAGCTGCATTCTGGTACCTTCGGAATCGATGTCTTGATTTCTCCTCCAGCCGGGACTC
This sequence comes from Marasmia exigua, assembly GCA_019059595.1. NCBI lineage: Eukaryota > Metazoa > Arthropoda > Insecta > Lepidoptera > Crambidae > Marasmia > Marasmia exigua. Next base: position 45,251 of record JADPWL010003290.1, on the reverse strand, counting down.
CAGGTTCTTCTTTCAGGATACCCAAGGACGCTCGCGATCGCTCGCGACGGTAGCGATTATCACGGGAATTCGATGTGAGAAATTCTAGTGACTCTACACTCAAGGCGGCTTGAGTATCCTACCGACTGCGCCAATTATGGAGGTCACAGCCGGAAGATCAAAAAAAAACCAAAATCAAATTCAAAGTAATTTATTTAAAGTAAAACTTATTACAATGGTTTAGGCTAGTTGACCCTATCGATGTAAGAATAGAAGTGCCTATCAATAAAATGTACAATTCATGGAAAGTCGCCGATGACGCGCGGGACTGTAAATTGCGGTGTCAGCGGTGGCGATCACGTTGCGCCTGGCCGGCGCCATTGCTCGGGCTTGATTTCGCAATATGTGGATTTGCGTATTCGATGATTGCTTCGTAGGATTTTACATAGAGATAGTTACTATGACACGTGTATTGTTTGTTTATAAGTTGCGACTTGAGTTTGCTTTCGCTGCATCGCGTCGCGATCCCGCCTGCGGATGAAAAGAGACAAAATATATTTCTGCACTATTCACGCGCGTCGTGGAATTAACCAGGTTTATCCCAGAAGCAAAATCGTCAATCAATTGGACCTAGTTCTGCAGGGTTATGGTATGAGGAAAGGTACGAACGGAGTTATGAGCGTTTTTCTTTTGCATGTTACCCTTCAGTGATTTATAGCCTATCTGTTTAATCTATATTTATTCGTCTAGGAGTGACGTCACGGACGTTGTCAAGTACGCACATAGCTCATACATTTTTTCCTGTTAAAAATACATAACTTCTCCTTACGCTGCAAAATAGTATTAAAATCACTAAATTATACTACTTAACTGGAGTGTGTAAATAATTCCGGGAAAAATTCGCAAGATTAGTGAAATAAAACAGCAAAAATTTGTGTTCATAGTGTACTTGGTGTCAGTTCTACCCTACGCTACATAAAAAAAAAAAGATAAAAGTCTATACTTACATAATTTACAAAACTTATATAACTATTAACCTTAAATAAAATATATACAATGGCCCCAAAGTGTAACGCGTGCGGAAGATTCTTGGCGGCTGCTGAAGGGGTTGCATGCCCCCAGTGCAAGGTCGTCTGCCATAGGGCATGCGTAAACCTTCCCCCCGATGTACAAGTACACAGGTCGTGGCTCTGTCCGGAGTGCACAGCCAAAAGACCGCGGGCCAATAACGACAGCACCCCTATAAGGCACGTCGGCGCTGGACACTGCACTCTGGATCACTCCATGGAGGACACCACCGCCACCGACACCACAATGGACATGAGGGTGTCCGACTGCTACATGGATATGCGGGCACTTCGCGAGGAGATGCGGTTAGCGAGGGAGGAGTGTCGTGTGTGGAGGCAGGAGATGGTGGACCTCAGACAGATGGTGTTATCCATGGATGAGCGAGTGGCGAGCCTGGAGCAAAAGGTCGCGCTTTTAGACAAGCGGGCGGCGGCCGCGGAGGCACAGGAGGGAGCGAACGAAGTGGTAAAGGCTCTTGAAGCTACAGTCAACCAACTCAGAATGGATCTTGACGATCGAGACCAAGACCTGCTGCAAAACGACATAGACATCGCTGGTATAGCAGAAGAGGAGGGAGAGAGTATCCAGCATCTGGTGCTCGCCTGTGCTGCTAAGTTGGGAGTTCCACTCGACGAGAAGGACGTCGTCAAGTGCTCACGAGTGGGTATGCGGCGGTTGGAGACCCAAGAAGCGCCTAGACCGCGGATCATCACAGTGCGGCTGGCTCGCCGCAGCACCCGGGACGACATAATAAAAGCGGCACGAGTCCGGCGAAACACCAACACAGAGGGCCTGGGACTGCGAGCGCCTCCCCGACCCCTATACGTCAACGAAAGGCTCACGAAGCTGAATCGTCATCTGTTCAACCGAGCACGGGAGTTGGCTCGGAAAGCAGGTTGGCGCTTCGTGTGGACGAGAGACGGGCGAGTCTACATCCGCCATGATCAGGGGGCTCCCGCAAGCCGAATCAGACGGGATGAAGACCTAGAGAGGGTTTTTGGGTCGGAAGTCGTTAGGTCCTAACGGTTTTTTGTATTTGTGTAGTTGCATGTTAGTTTTTAACCATTTTTATGTAAAGCGCATAGATAAGCCATGTATTCAATTGTTAATGTCCAGCCAGTGTCACTTCATAAGCACATTCTATTCTTATACTATCAATACTATATATTATTATTATGTACGTCCATTTATTATAAATTTACTTGGTTCTGTGTATAGTATTTATTTCACACGCAACATAACACAGGCATCACACTTTCAAGAAACTCGCACACCATATTTTCTAACACACTATAACACGGAGGATCACACTAAAACTCGGCATACATCAAATCATAATGGCCGCGCAACGTTATCGCGTTTCACAGTCACTAAGTGTGGGCCCTGGCTAGCCGTGGACGACGCATCGAGCGATCAAGTTTTATCACAACACTTTTGTCGTTTAAACTATAAAAGGCGCGGTTAAAAAGCGAGGTTTGAAGTTTGGTCTCTTAAATGCGGGATCGCTCGGTACGCGTCACGATGAGCTGATTGTCGCCATGGAGCGCCACAATGTTGACGTGATGGCGATAAACGAGACGTGGCTACGGCCAGGCGAGGAGGGGCGGGCGCCCGCTGTACCCAACTACAGACTGCGACATATCCCGCGCCCGGCCAGCGTGCGCTCGCGCGGTGGTGGGGTAGGGGCTTACATAAGACGCGGAGTGACCGCACGGGTCCTGCCACACCCAGCCACCGATAATGTCGAACAAATGTGGCTATGCATGACAGTGAATAGTAAGAAGTTAGTGGTAGGGATTGCGTATAGGCCCCCCTGGCTAAATGTCGATATCTTCTTGACTGCCTTAGCAACGTCACTGGAAGCATTCGCGTGGTGCGATAATGCAATGTTGCTAGGAGATTTTAATATTAATATGTTAAACCCAAATGAAAGTGCTAGGAGCAAAATCGAGGAGTTCATGCTATGCCATAGGCTAACTCAATGCGTACAAGAACCCACACATTTTACCAACTATAGTCAAACTCTCATTGACTTAGTTCTTACTGATATAAAGAGTTGTTCTGTTGTGGTGGATCATATAAATGATCTCAGCAGTCATGCGTTTGTTGTGTGTAATGTGACTGTGCCGAGACACAAACCCATTCCGACCATAGTAAAGCGCAGGGCTTTAAAAAATATCGATGCGGTTGCGTTCGAGGGGCATCTCGGTGCGATAGACTGGGAATGTGTGATTATGAACAAGTGTATCGTAACCAGTACATATCCTAAGGTGTGGCAAAGGGCTATAATAAGACCTATTCCAAAGAAAGCTTCACCCTTAACCTTGACCGATCTACGCCCAATAAGTATTTTGCCCTGTTTGTCCAAGGTTCTGGAAAAAATTATAGCTGACCAACTTAAAATATTCATAGAGAGCAATGGTATTTTACCAGAGCTGCAGTCTGGATTTAGAAAGTCGCACAGTACATCAACAGCTTTATTACAAGTGGTAGACGATGTTTTATCAGCTCAGCACAAAGGTGAAGGTACTGTATTAACTCTTCTGGACTTCTCCAGGGCCTTCGACTGCATTAACACTCCTCTACTTCTCTCAAAGCTGCATTATTATGGGTTTTCGCATAGTGCAGTTAAGTTGTTTCATAGTTATTTTGAACACCGTACGCAACAGGTGGAAATGACTGATGAAGGGGGAAATACGCGGTTATCAGACTCAAGACGGGTGCTAAGAGGGGTACCACAAGGTTCCATTCTGGGACCTCTTTTGTTTATCATTTACAGTGCTGATGTCACCTCACGCATTCACCACTGCAAATATCATGTGTATGCCGATGATATACAAATTTACACCTCTTTTAAACCTGCAGACGCACATATTTCTGTAAGGAATTTAAATGATGACTTAGAACGCATAACTAGGTGGGCAGAATCGAACTCACTAGTATTAAATGGCAATAAATCTAAATACATGATTTTGGGGTCAAAAACTCAAATTAAAAAAATCTCTGACAGAGGAGTCGATGTCGTTGTTGGGGGTGTAAGTGTAGAGAGGGTATCGGAAGCAAAAAATTTGGGTCTGCTCGTGGACGAGGAACTGCGTTTTGAAAAATATATAAGTGGTGTCATAGGTAGCTGTTTCTACAGATTAAAAGTTCTATACCAAATAAGAGATTATTTAAGTACGGAAAACAGAATAAAACTTTGTGATTCTCTGGTGCTCTCAAAGTTGAATTATATGGACATAGTATACGGCCCCCGCCTGCTAGTACGCACACAGCAGTCGATACAACGAGTGCAAAACGCCTGCGCTAGATTTTGTTTTAGAATACCGCCAAGAACACACGTTACACCGTTTATCAATGGGTCTAACATCCTAAAAATGAATGCACGCAGAGAGTTACATTTTGCTACATTCTTATTTGGTACAATATTGAATGAAATGCCGTCTTATCTGCTAGGGAAACTGAAGTGGTCGCGTGACGTGCAGTGCAGAACCCGCCGATCGTGCTATTCACTCATTCTGCCGCCTCACCGCACAGTGGCTTTCAGGGGGAGTTTCAGATTCGCCGCGTCCAAGTGCTGGAACGATCTGCCCCCTCCATTGCGATGTCTGAAAACCGTAGGCACGTTTAGGTCTCATCTTAAAAAATACCTATTGCAAAAACAAAAAAAGGACTTGTGACGGCTGTTTTTGTAAAGCAATATTTGCCTCCATGGGTGTCTATGGACGGTGGCAGTCGCTTACCACCAGGTGATTCGTCTGCTCGTCTGCCACCTATCACATGAAAGAGAATCTCACCAACCTCTTTAATTTTTTTTTTTTTTTTTTTTTTTTTAATGTATAAATTATGTATAAATACTAAGTATAAATAATTTATGTATATGCATACATATGTTATTTTTATTGAGTGAATTTTATAAATCAAAATCAACGAATGCAATGTAATAAGGAATTTGACTACAGTAAAATATCAATAAATTGTTATTAACCTACAAGGAAATCATTATAAAGTATTTTAACCCTATCATTATTTAAAATATACTGTGTTATACATTATTTAAATTATTAAAATGATAAAATCTACATGTTTAACCACGTGATTAAAATCATAACACGATTGAAATGTCCTAAAACGTCAAATACCCTTTTGTGGGGCGTTGCATGAATATTATTATTCAATCAATTTAATTGTGACATTTGTGTGCATTTATTTATTTATAATAATTCTTGCCTAAATCCGGGAATGAATCCGCGATATTCTGAGTTTATGGTAGGTAGGTATAATGGGAATAACATAACATACCATTTGGTTACAGCCACGCAGGCAGTAGGTAGGTATTGCAGAGTCCCGTCTCGGACGCGGCTAGGCTTGTACTTGTACGCTAGTAGGTACATCAAAATTATGATCTGTGTTGTTTGTCTTCACGGTATAGTAACAACGGACTCCCATTAACTGGAAAAAGAAATATAACTGTATCACACTGGCAGTAAGAAAAGAATCTTCTGTTTTTTTTTTTTTGGGCAGACATACATATTTATTTCTGAGATACAACGGGTTGATGACTTACCGCAGGTTATAACATGCAGGCTAGCATTGACTGACCGTAGCGACGTTCCATTTTATTTACTTGTATCTTTTTATTACACACTGACTTGTAGGCACTGCTTGCATCTAATCCGCACCTCACATAAATAAATACATACAATCTCCTATATCACATGACAGTTTCATAATGTTCATTTCGTTTTATTTTATTTCATTGAATGCTATAGGTGGTTGTTGCTATGGGTTGGGCGACCATTGCGCATCCAGTTGCAGTGCAGACTGATCCCGCTTTCATCATCGATGCCTCGTCCGGTAGCAATGGGTCGATATAGGTACTTAATTATAGGTGCATAATAACTGTATGCGCGCGCTAGAATTTGTTTTGATTTGTTAGCCGTAATAATTTTATATTTAAACTGTAGATACCCACACTCCTATTTATTCATTATAATAATTTAATAGTATGTATCTCATTATGTATCTCAGTATGTACCTCAGTATGTATCTCATTATTATTTGATATTTTCTTTTTAGTAGATATATATACCCACATTACACATACACGTTAGGTACACAAAATACACTAGACAAGCGTCCGTGGCACTCATTCAGCTGGTCTCACTGAAAACCAGCGTCATGGCCTTTGTCTGGGCTGTGACATAAGCTGAGTGAGGGCCATTTATACTAGACGTCATAACACATCATTATATTCATTTGGCACTGTCTGGACATGATTGAATATAGTTTTGGTTTTTTATTTTTTTCCTTTTGTTTTATTTTTATGTATTTTTGATTGTTTTATGTTTTGTTTTCTGTTTGTACCAAATTGTGTTCTGTTTATAATTGCTATATGTTCTGTGTTGTGATGTCTATAATAATAAATATTTTCTTTCTTTCTTTCTTTCTATTTGAGAATTATTGGGAAAAGTATATATTTTTTTTATATCCCATCCAGTATTCCGTATCATTTAGCATAATACCAATAATAGTCAATATTGACGTGGCTGTTTTATGCGAAATAGCTTATTAAATCGAAATTACAATAAAGAATAAACTAGCCACTTAAGTTGGCTGTGTTCTGCATTATTCCATATGAAATATCTGTATGTAAAAGACAGACATGAAAATAAACGTATTGCGAATTGGCAGGTGGACCTGACCGAGTCTCTCTTAGACCACCGCTATAATTCGGTACGGTGTTCGAGTCCAAGGTCTGCCGGGCCTACAATGGACCGTCCAGCGAGCATTACCGTTCAATCGGTGGGCGCTCTCGAAGCTGGATAAACAGTTGGCCAAAGAGGAGCCTTCCGTCAAGATTGGCTCAGTCCGCCCTTGAGTGAGGACATTCACACGGCCGCCTCTCTGATACGAGAATCCCTGACCGTGCGATTTTAGCACACCTCGGTCCCGCCGCCCCGATTCTGTCACGCTATTTATTGGTGGACGGAAGAGATGGTGGAGGTCTCCGGGCTGCCTGTTTTCGGGTCCGGAGAGCGTATATAGCAGACGCCGGCGTAGAAGGGGTATTTGGAGAACGAGGCCCACCTCTATGAAGCCTACCCGGGAGGCGAAGCGTGCCTTCGCATTTAACTCCCCCTCCTACGCAGTTATTCTGGAAGCTCTGGTGCCTTCTACCCACTTCTTCTCCCACGTCTATAACCTTCAGGAGTTTCTACGAGGAGGATCGTGAGGTTCTCTATGTAAATAGAGATGGGGACCTGAAGAGTCATTGGGTCGAGTCCGGCGTTCCACAGGGGTCAGTTTTAGGCCCTTTGTTGTGGAATGTCGGCTACAACTGGGTGTTAAGGGGAGACCTTCTCCCGGGTATGAGTGTCATTTGTTACGCGGATAACACTCGAATCACAGCCCGCAAGAAAACCTTTGAGAGGGCGGCCGTTTTAGCATTGGACGGCGCGGATCTGGAAGCTGAGCGCATTCGCCTATTCGGCCTCCTGGTTGCAATTCAGAAAAAGGTGATATATTTCCCGCCTCTGCATTGTCGCTTTCCCTCCAACGCTTTTATTACCGTTGGGGATTGCCAAATCGCAGTCAAGTCCGAGACGAAATATCTCGGGCTAGTTTTGGACGCGCGGTGGCATTTTGGCCCCCATTTTTGGGGGATGCTGCCGCGCCTCCTTTAGGCGGCAAACAGTTTTGGGTGGCTACTTTCCAACTTACGTGGACCGAACGCTGAATGCCGGCAACTCTATGCCGGCATCCTCCGTTCGATGACCCTTTACGGTGCACCCATATATGTAGATAGTTTGTCCAGGAGAGAGAACATCTCCCTCCGACGTGACCTCCAAAGGGCTATTGCTTAGCAGGTCGCCAGAGCCTACCGCACTGTAGGTTTCTCGGCAGCCTGCGCCCTGGCGGGATGAAGCAGGCGTTTTGGCTGACGTCTACGAGTGGACAGTAGCCAGAAAAGCGACTGGTGAACCCTACTGCCTCGCCGAAAAAGAGGCAGTCAGAAAGGAGGTCCAGCAGGCTTCGGCCCAGCGATGGATGGACCATTGACGCCCTTGCTTCGGTCCTAGACCGGTGGTTGAAGAGGCTGCGCGGATTCCTGTCGTTTAGGATGGTGCAGGTGATGACGGGCCATGGCTGCTTTTGCTCGTACCTGCACCAAATCCAGTGTGAGGAGTCTCCGCGCTGCCACGAGTGTGGGGCCCCAGAGGACACCGCATATCACACTCTCTCTGATTGTCAAAACTGAGCCCCACAGCGCGAAGCAGTAGCGCGTAGTCGGAAGTGATTTGTCACTTCCGGCTGTATTTCGCGCAATACTTGCGGACGCGCAGGCTTTCATGGCCTTCGCTTCTTTCTGCGAGGAGGTGATGTCGCAGAAAGAAGCCGCAGAGCGCCTTCGAGAAGAAGAACCGCGCGCTGATGCGCGACGAAGGGCATAGGAGGGGGAGGAGACGCCGAACTGGTGTGCGTCTCCCTCCTCTCCGTAGAGGAAGCCATTCGGCGAATGGTGCGGGGGCACCGGCGCCGGCTTTGCCTCCTCTACAGATAAATAGGGACAGTTCGGTGCTCCTGGCTGTCCCTTCAATCCCCCTAGTCCACCCGGGGGGAGGGTAGTACGGGGCCCGCGCTGTAAGTGGGCTTTCGCCTGGGGAGGGACGCGAAGATGGAAGTCTTCAGTCGGCTTCTCGTGTCCTCTCCCCACTCTGGCGCAGACGGGAGCACCCCTGTGGTTTTAGTTGGTAGTCCCGATATAACCCCGTCCGCCCCCCCCCCCCCGTGGATGGGTATGTGTAATGCATTTCCACAGGGTAAAAAAAGGGTTTCTATTGAGATTACACATTTTTTGGAAATGTTCTTTAACCAAGTGTTCTGTTTGATCGTTGTCGTTCACTTTCTTCAACATATTCACCAGTAATCTCCCTCGGCCGTTAATTTTTCCGTAATAACAGACACTTTCTCTTTAAATAAACAAGTAGAAGTAGGTCAGGCTCAATGTCAATATTAAAAGTATAAAATCGTTCCTATTGGCATAAAATATAAATGTAGTAAATTTTCTTAAATAACCATTAATTTTGATGTTTGTGTCTGAATACGGCGATTATAGTTCCGCGTGTAAATTGGTAAATTAATTACTATCATAATTTGACAAAAACAGCCTGAATGACGTAGGAAAAAGCCAAGTATTGACTCTTAAGAAATACACAATTTACAGAAAGCAGCCAAAGTACACTGGCTGTTTTTTACGAAACTCGATACCTGATACTTCCTAACATTTTGAAATTTGTACAAAACAGCCACATAATAAGGCTGACTTATGTAATATTGGTCCGACAGTTTGTTTTCAAATTGGCTGCATTTTGAACTATGATGACTGATTTGTACAATTTTCGTTTAGTTGAATAGGCTGTATTTGACAGCTCATATCTCCGCCGTTTGAAAAGATATCGAAATGGCTGTCTTTGCAAAAAATGTGTCAAGTCGCATTTAGTATGGCTGTGTTAATAACTCGATTTTGGAAAAAATGCCACATGGCTGCTTTCTGCAAAACTAGGTCCAATTGAAGTTTAGTTTGGTATTGCGAAATTTGATTGAATGGGATATTTTGGTACGGAGCCGACCATAGATTCTCGTGACTCTATGATAGTGTCGCCAAAAGGGGTGCATCGAATTAAACCAATTGAATTGACTTTTTTTTTATAATTTACACTAAAATCTTTAAAGAATAAAAAATATTTCACTTTTTTAATTAAAAGACTATTGTTTAATGTGTTTGAAAGAATGATTGTACATAATAAAAACATAAAAATGTTGAAATATTTTTAAAAATCTAACAGCTTGCTATTTTTTTACACTAAAGGCGTGAAACGAAACATTAAAAAAAACATTAAAAAAAAAAGATTGTTGATACGTTAAATCACAGACCAAGAAAAAAATGTTTTTGCTACCACTGAGCAAGTAATGACTACATTTACTTGCTACAATTTTAAATATTGTAAAATTTGGTTTGAAAGCGTATATTAATGAACTGATTATATTATTTTTATTTAAAGACCAAAACCGCAGAAAAATATTGAACCAGACGAGATGTTAACGTCTCGTAACTTATTAAGTTAGTAATCTATAGATGATCAAACGAACTTCCAAGTGAAGTTCGATCATTATTATATGAGTATGCTTCATTCGAAGATATAAATCACGATGTAGTCCTTTTAGCCGACAGGCAACTTCGCACGTTAATATAAATTTGCTTAACCTACCCTAACTTGGTCACCTCACTCGGTTCGTCTCGTCATTTTTTAGAGATAAGACAAAACTTAAGACATGGGCCTTTGGGAGGGAGGGTCTTTATATCTTCGAATGAAGCATACTCATATAATAATGATCGAACTTCGCTTGGAAGTTCGTTTGATCATCTTTTAGATTTCGATGCTTCATTCTTCAGATATAAATCACGATGTAGATGTTTAGAGCTTTAAGTTTTGTGGGTAAAAAGCGAAACGAGTAAAGTATGTTAATAAATTTGTATTTAGTAATAATAAATCTGAATCAGTCTTTTATTACATATCATAAAAGTCAGGTTAACGAAATGTTATCTTATTCTATGTTAATTACTTAATGTAAAAACACTGCTCTTGCAAAACTTCCTTCGTCAATGATTGGACGCTGATAGAACTTTGCAAAAGTTTCAGATGTTTTGGTCCAGCCCGCCGTTTTGCGAATCACATCCAAAGAGACGCCGGCATTCCTGGCCGCTGATGTGGCGGCGTGGCGTGTACTGTGTGCGCTGAACACAGACACGTCTACTCCGCATTCAGCCAGGGTCTGTTTGACCCATCTGCTGATAGATTGGGCACCGGCGGCCCCATGTGGTGATTTAATTGTCAATAAAAGATTTTCAGAACTTTGGTCTCTAATATTTTGTGTAATCAGCATGTAATCATTTAAAGCGGTAGCTGGACAAATATCTTTATTCTGATCAAAATATGGCAAAAATAATATGGGTTGCTCTCGTCCTGGAACTGTCGTTTTAATCATATCAGAGATAACAATTTTAACCCCATTTGAACATTTAGTTATATTATTCAATTTTATGAGGGAAAGGGTTTGTACCCTATGACCTGTACATAGAGTGAGTAGCACAACTAATTTTTTAGTTATTTTATCCAATGAAAGATTTTTATTAGGAGACCACTTTGATAATTTATCTAAGACTGTTTTTGGGTCCCACGTCCTAATGTACTTGGGGATGGCTGGTCTTAATCTAAAGCAACCTTTTAACAGCCGTTTAATCTGTTCATCAGTTCCTACTTCACTTCCTAATAAAAGGGAAAGAGCTGCGCGATGACTGTTTAGTGTCCCATACGCTGAGCCTTTATTATATTGTTCTGTTAGGAATAATAAGATCGAGGTCGGAGAATAGTCATAAAAATTAAGATTGTTATCTTTACAAAAAATCCACCAGATCTTATAGGTAACATTGTACTGAGCTATGGTATTTTTAGACAGGGACGAAATCATTAGACTTAGGGCCGCTTCTGGTGTACCTCTTTTAGATAGTGCCGTCCGGAGAGCTTCGCTACAGCCAGGGTATTCTGATTGAAGAATTGCTGGCGGGTTCTGCAACATGAACGAGATAAGGCATAAGAAGTCTAGGTATATTATTTCGGAGCTTAGCATGTTCTGTAAAAGAGGAAACCAGGGTTGGGAAGGTCAGTACGGGAAAACTAATATTGCGGTCGCTTGGTCATGAATAATTTTTTGTAGGCACCTTAGAATCAGTGAAAAAGGTGGGAATAAATAGGAAAACCATTGATTCCAGTTGAGGGTAAATGCGTCAATGGCAAAGGCGTCCGGATCCTGTTTCCAGGAAACGTACGTGCTACATTTGGCACTGGTGCGACAAGCAAAGAGGTCTATTTCTGGTGATCCAAAGTTAGCTACTACATCTTGAAAAGCTTCATCTGACAGATTCCACTGTATGTCAGGATTCAATTTACGCGATTCTTCTTCTTTATTATCGTGTGTATTTACATAAGAAGCAAACAGCCATAGGTCTCTCTTCTCGCACCATTGCCATATTGTTCTGGTAAGGTCGTTAAGATGGGGGAATTGTATTCCGCCCATCCTGTTAATGTAACTTTTTGCAGTGGTGTTGTCAACACGTAACAATATGTTCATTTTAGTATAGTTAGCTACGAAACATTTTAAGGCCAAAAATATTACAAGCAATTCCAAATAATTGATATGGAATTCTTGTTCACTGACTTTCCATCCACCATTTACTCGATTTCCATTATAGAACGCACCCCAGCCAGTTCTGGAGGCATCCGTGTATATTTCTATATCAAAATTTGGTGCACCCATATGATTTTTTGCTAAATAAATGTTGGCAGACCACCATTTTAGGTCAGGTAAAATATCTGCTGATAGTTTAATTTTTTTATCGTACGAGACATGCTTTCTGAGCTCCAGAAACTTATATCTCTCTAAACTTTTCGTATAAAGCCAACCGTAACGAGTGGCTGGACATGCGGCTATAAGGGTTCCTATTAAATGAGCAAAGTCTGCCCAGCCTAGCTGAATTCTTCTATTGGCTTCTCTCTCGAAGTTGTTTCTGCCTAATTGGAGCGCTTGTCCTAGATAGACATATTCCTGAACAACTTCGAGAGGTACTCCATTAACAGCGACCGGTCCCGGATCAACGAGCTCGTTGAACATGACCTTGGTTTTATCCAAGTTCATCCGAAGACCGATGTGTTTGGAAGATTCAGCCAGGCTGCTCACCATCTCCTGTAGGTCTTGTAGGGTTTTGAATTGAGGTATTATCAAATAATTACCTTAGTTTAGTTACTAACATATTGTTGTTTTTGTTACAGCCCGCCGATAAAGCAACGCAAAGCCAGTAAAAAGGCCAACGAGGAGAAGTCGAAGCCAATTAGAAAGTCGAAGTAAGTAGTATGGAATTGGGAATTCTATATCACCTGTCCTTCGTATCAGCTAACGCTGAAACTCACTCCAGATGATCTAGAATGTCCCAATTCCATACTCCACGCTATCCCTTTCATCAACAAACATTTGTAATAGGTTCACACATTCGTTCTATCTCTCTTCGTGAGCGCCAGAACGACCAATATCATACTGATGATATAGGTTGTTCTGGCGCTTACTCGTGTAGGCCGTGAACGTCCGCGGTCTTACTCGATCATTAGACTTCCCATTATCTCGGTATGAATGTGAAGTGCGATAAAATTAACCAATGAACGAACCATAGCGTTGCGTTTTACTGCAGATTAACACTTACATGACAGCCGACACACATTCATAAACATTTTGTTTGAATAGATGTGATAGGGTCCTATCTAAATAAGTAAATAAAAAGCGGACTGTAGAAACATAGATGCTGGTTTATTGCCAATTCACGGATTTTATATATCGCGGTTCAGTGGCGTCCCGGGGTGGTCCGTGTGTGGCCGGGCGTAGGAGGCAAAGCAAAGTGACCCGGGGAACGGCGACGCGGTGGACCACGGCGTAGTGACCGCTGTGACGTCACGGCCCCTCCGCACGTCTCCTCCCGCGCGTACATGACCGGTTGCGGACATGCTCCCCGGGTTGAAGGCTGCTGAAGGCTTCAAGACTCTGGAAGGGGACAGATGTTATTAAATGCCCTCCGAATGGTTCCCCTTTTGGTCTTGATTTCGGCGACCCTGACGACCCCGTCACTACCAGGGTAAACATTTGTGACTCTTCCCAAAGACCACAGAAGTGGTGGAAGAGTGTTGTCTTTGATGACGACAAGCGAGCCTGATTTTAGTTCGTTTCTTGAGGACTGCCACTTCAATTTCTGCTGCAACAGGCTGACGTATTCCATGGAGAAGCGATGCCAAAAGTGTTGCTTAATATGCTCTATGCGCTTGAATCGCTCTAAGCGAGTAATGTTGGCATTCGCTATCTGTGGGTGTGGAATAGATATAAGTGGCCGTCCGATTAGGAAATGGGCAGGAGTCAAAGGGGACAGGTCGGTAGGGTCAGAAGAAAGATGGGTCAAAGGACGAGAGTTCAAAATAGCCTCAATTTGAGTGAGACATGTGGCCATCTCCTCATAAGTAAGGTGCGTAGCGTCCAATAGCCGCTTGAGGTGGTGCTTAGTAGAGCGAACAGCTGCCTCAGCTAAGCCGTTGAAGTGGGGGGTGTACGCTGGAATAAATTTAAATTTAATTCCCTCCTGAGCTACTAAACCTTCAAGATCAGATTGCACCAAAAATTTTGAAAGTTCGTTATAAGTACCAACGAAATTTGTGCCGTTGTCCGACGTAATGCTTTCGGGTTTACCACGCCGTGAGACAAAACGATTTAAAGCGGCTAAATAGGCTTCACTGGATAGAGCCGTAACGAGCTCGATATGTACAGCTTTTACTGAATTGCAAATAAAAATTGCTAAAAATGACTTGAGCAGTTTACAACCCCTCCCTTTCCTATCAGCTACTAACACTGGCCCAGCGTAATCAACGCTGCAATGTAAGAACGGAAACTCTAACTCAGTACGAGATGCTGGTAATTGACCCATGATAGGCTGAACAGTCTTAGCCTTATACCTACAGCATCTGATGCATTTGTTTGCGCATTTTTTAGATAAATTGCGGCCACCCAACGGCCAAAATGTTTGCCTAATATTCGCAAGTAAGAGTTGGGGGCCAGCATGTAAATATTTAATATGAAAATGTTCAAAAAGGATGATAGTAAAGTGATGTTTACTACATAAAAGTATGGGATGCTTCACATCATAACTATAAGGGGAATTATTTAATCTGCCACCGACTCGCATTATATTATTCGAGTCTAAAAAGGGGGATAAAGAAAGAAGACGATTTTTATGAGGTAACGATTTGTTTGATTTGAGAATGGCATACTCATCTGGAAACATTTCGATTTGTGATTTTTTAATTATTAAGTTAAATGATTTTTTAAGTTCCTCAACAGATAGATGTCCAGTTAATTTATTATATTTATTTTTACAATTGTATATAAATCTCAATAAGTATGCCATTGATCTTTGCAATGAAATCAACTTAGATTTTTTGTTAATAAAGCTACTAACTAAATCTACAAAGCCACTAACTACATCAGCATTAGGGTTGTCAGTGCGGGCTACGGAACAAGACACTAGTTCTGGTAGATCGTGTTTCACGCTTTGGTTGGGCATTTCAGGCCAATGCGTTTCATCCTTTGATAAGAAGGTGGGACCTAGCCACCACAAGGTAGAACTGCTGATAAGATCAGCCTTCAGCCCGCGGGAAACAAGATCCGCCGGATTGTCGGCCGACGGTACGTAACTCCACGTGTGACGCTCGGTGCTCTCCTGAATTTCATGAACACGGTTTTTTACGAAACTTTTAAGTTCACTAGATGGAGTCGTTAACCATCCCAACACTATGGTAGAATCGCACCAAAATCTACATTTTGTTATTGGTATAGTCAAAGCAGCTAACACCTTAGTACACAGTCTTGATGCCAATAAGGCCCCGCAAAGCTCTAAACGAGGAATAGAGGTTGGTTTGATAGGCGCAACACGACTTTTTGATGTCAATATTTGTACTTTAAATGAACCATCACTCAAAATACTTCGTATGTATATACAGACCCCGTACGCCTTCTCTGAAGCGTCTGAAAAGACATGAACTTCGTATGTAAGGGAGTCATCACAAAGAACCCATCGGGGTATTTTGAGTTGGTTAAGAAGGGGCAAGGTATTCGCAAAGGCAGCCCATAATTGTTTGATTTCACATGAAACCTCTTCATCCCAAGTGCATTGATTTTGTTTCCATAATCGCTGCATAATAATTTTGGCTTCAACGACACATGGGCCTATAAGACCTAAAGGGTCAAAAACTTGACTAATGACAGAAATAATGTGTCGTTTAGTTATCTTTTTATTTAAATCTATTTTTATGGAAAATGAAAGATCATCGGAATCACAGATCCAATTTAATCCTAAAGTTTTAGACTGTGAATTTAAATCAATATCTGATAAACTGTAAATATTATTTGATTTATGGGTAGATGGGGTAATATGTGATTTTGGGGAAGATGGGGCAATTTGTGATTTTTGGGAAGATGGGGCAATTTGATCAAGAATGAATTTACTGTTTGATTTAAATTTACGTAAATTAAAATGTGCTTTTTCTAATGTTGAAATTACACCTTTGCAAATGCTTATTGTTTTTTCTATAGAGGATGAACCACCTAAATAATCGTCGACGTAAAAATCTCTTTGAATGGCCTGTTTTACGTCGTCGTTAGGTGCACTAGATGCCAAACTAACCAAACACTTGGTAGCTAAATACGGGGCTGATGCCGTCCCGTAAGTTACCGTATTAAGAGTGTAGGTTTTTAAGGGTTTGGAACTATCACTACGAAAGATTATTTGTTGGAGCGGGCGTTGAATAGGGTTAATTTCAATTGCCCTATACATTTTTTCAACATCACCCGTGATGACATATTTGTGCTGTCGAAAGCGTAATAATATTGAGTATAAGTCCTCTTGCACAGTGGGACCAACCATTAATATATTATTTAGTGACAGACCTGAAGTGGTGGTGGCTGAACCATCAAAAACGGTCCTAAGACGAGAAGAGGTACTAGACTCACGCAAGACCCCATGATGAGGCAAAAAATAACTGGTATGATCCTGTTGAAGACAGCTAGCTGAAGGCTCACTATTTTCAGTCATGTGACCTAGATTCTCATATTCGAGCATAAAGTCTAGGTACATATCTTTAAAATAAGGATCCCTCGAGAACCTACGCTCTAAAGATAAGAAACGGCACTTAGCCTGTTGATATGAGTCGCCTAAGACTGAAGGGTCTTCCTTCAGCGGCAAAGTTACAACGAAGCGGCCATTATCTTTACGAGTGGTATTTAAAATGAAACTCTGCTCACAGGCACGTTCTTCGGGGGATAGTGAGTGCTTTGCTGCTACAGTATCAAGTTCCCAGAAACGAGACAAGTCTGGGTTGGGGTCCACGTTTAAAAAATGACAAACGGGAGAATGAGAAGAGTGCTTAAGGCGGGCAACATGCCCAGACACTAACCAACCCAGTTTCGTTTCATATAACTTGGGCTGATTTTTACCCAAGTTAATTTGATTGTGACCTAAGACGGACCAAAATACATCGGCCCCCACTAAGATGTCTATGACAGACGGTACATAAAAGGTTGGGTCGGCAAGACATATTCCTTTGGGAAGAGGAATATGTTCGACATCAATAAAGGAAGAAGGCAAACACTGAGTGATTTGCGGCAGTATAAGACAGTCAACAGTAATTTTATAATCATCATGAATGGACATTAACGTAAGACTGCAAGACTGTGTACTTAAAGAAGAATGATTGTTGATACCTGTCACCGTTGAGTTCGCACCGCGGCGCGACAGACCCAGCTTACCGCCCAGAGACTGTGTTATGAAATTCGCCGTGCTGCCATTGTCGAGCAGCAAGCGCGCGGAGTGCACGTCTCCGCGCTCGTCTAGCACGCGCACCTTCGCTGTGGAAAGCAATACATGCGAACCTGTAGTATGATGTGGTGACTCATGGGAATTATTTGTGAAATTACTAAAGTTATTCACTGGGATAGAAGGCACAGGAGACGGTTCCGATTCATGTAAGTGCAAGAGTGTGCTATGTCTCTTTTTGCAGTACCTACAAGGGACAAGACTGCATTTGTTTTCAAAGTGACCTGGTCGTAAATAATTAAGACACACCTTCGCCTCCTTGGCCTTATTAAGCCTATCCTCAATAGAAAGGGACCTAAACGTTTGACAGTTAAATAAATGATGATTTTCATTACATAGGGGACATTTAAAGATTTTTTGTTTATTATTATTATTATTAACGTTTTGATTTGATCTAAAATTCTTATTACTGTAAATATTATTTTTATTATTATTTTGTACAGTGTCTATAAGAAAGTTTGAATTTTGTTTGTAATTATTTTTTTGTATTTTACCTGTTTCTTGTAATGTCTCCAGTAAGTCTGCCCTGTTGCTAAGAAAGGTAATGAAAACATTTAAAGAAGGAGGGTTGGTGAGATCATTTCTGTGCTCTTCCCAGACCCTGTGAGTTACGCTATCCAATTTTTCCGCCATTATATGTATAATTAAAGTATCCCAATACTTAGTAGGTTGATTCAATGATGATAAGGCGCGCAAGTTTTTATTAGTTACATCAATCATATTACGAATTGAAGTAAAAGATTCTTTTTGCATTTGCTGAACACTAAACAATGCTTGGACATGATTGTTGACGAGTAATCTCTTGTTGTCGTACCTGTCGCATAACAACTTCCGAGCCGCATCGTAATTATCAGCTTTAAAATCTAAATTATCAATGGACAACATTTCAAATTTTTAACATGTCCATATTGTTTTTTTATATGAAAGTAGACATAAAATGAACAGACCCATATTTTTTCTTTTTTCAAAATTTGTCCATTTTCATGCATAAAATAATTATTGAAATTCTTTTTATTCTAAATAGACGTAAGCGCCAAATGACGTCATCGGACGGCTGAATACAGCGATATTCCTTTGCTTATCATTGTTTTAATAAAAAAAAGGTACTACTGTCAAAGGTAAATAATACTAGTGTCAACATTGTCAACGTCATTCATACATTCAACGTTGAGAAGTTGTCTTTTTTTTTGACAGTTACATGTCATGAGTTTGGCATTACGTAAATTTAAAACTATAATGTGCTAAGCAAAGAAATATTTTACATTCTGCCGTCCGATGACGTCATCTTACGTTTTTTAGTTTTTATTTTTTTTCTCAGTAAATAAGCAATATAAAAAATGAATAAATATATATTCGAGCAGCGGAAAAGTAAACAAAGAATTGGTATTTTTTGTTTCAGAGCTTAGCAATTTTGAAATGTTGTCCATTACTAGCAAAGCGCTGCCTTTCAATGAAGCATGTAAATAATGCAATTTATTAATTTTATCAATATCCTTTCTTGAATGAATTAATGATATGAAAGTGTCCCTATATTTGAGCCAGTGCTGATAGTGACCATGGAAAATGGGCAAGTCAATTTTAGGCAATCGAACGCAATTATTATTAGAATTTGAAGCACTCGCCTGTACATTATCGACGCACGATACGGAACCATCCAGAAAGCGCTGGTCGCCGCTGTCGCCCAGCAGCACCCGGGCCTCCGCGACCAGCGTGTGGTAGTACTCCTCGAACTGTTCGCGCTCCTCACTTTCGGCAGTCTGATCCTCCGAAAGCATTTCAATATCGGTCTGCAACTGATCAAAAACGGCGTATACGGCATCAAATTTTTTAAACGAATTTTCTAGCTTCAGGCGTTGGATAGTGCTAAGCTCAGTACAGCTCTTAAGTTCGGCCAGTAAATTATTGAAAATAGTCAATTTTGACTTCATACAGCTACGTTTTTTAATTAACTTCTCTCTTTCTTTTTTGTCATCGGCCATAATTACGGTAGCTATATATAAAAGGTGATAATCTAATTAGCAAAGAATGAAGTGGGTAATAAAACTTTTACGACACTATTTAAAAGGACGCACAATTGATAAGGATAGTGATGAATAGACTGAATAGAAAAAATGGTTGTAGGCAATGATTACGTAAGACGCGCCGAGCGAGAACAAAAGCACACCTGCGCGATGCGCCCGCGCGGTCTCGATCCGCGTTATAGGAAGCTATTGATATGTTTTACTTTACGTAGAATGGGTTTGCAATTTAATAAGCAATGAAAGATATGATTACTATAAGAAAGATTTATAAGAAGAGTTTAACGAAGCTATTACGCTACCTTACATATGAGAAAAATGAAGTTATATGCACTCACTAAATTAAGCTATTTTAAATTTCAAAAAGGTAAAGGGGAAGAAATAGGAAATAAATCGGAACGAACTCACAAATACCCAAACCGTCCACGTTTGGTTGAAGAAGCGCCGCCACGTTGGTTGAAGTCTCGGGGTCCAAAGTCCGACTTGCGATTGGCTTGATGTTTGTTGCCGTTAATGCCTATCTCGCGAATTAACTAACCGAGAAGGACCAATGATAGGGTCCTATCTAAATAAGTAAATAAAAAGCGGACTGTAGAAACATAGATGCTGGTTTATTGCCAATTCACGGATTTTATATATCGCGGTTCGGTGGCGTCCCGGGGTGGTCCGTGTGTGGCCGGGCGTAGGAGGCAAAGCAAAGTGACCCGGGGAACGGCGACGCGGTGGACCACGGCGTAGTGACCGCTGTGACGTCACGGCCCCTCCGCACGTCTCCTCCCGCGCGTACATGACCGGTTGCGGACAGATGCATTGTACGTTACTGTCAACTAATGTGGGTCAGCTCCCAAATTCAATTCACCTCTTAAATCGTATTCATGGGTCGTATAGACGCATGCCCTTAGACAGCGAGATCGCTATGAGGTATAACATAAAACTAACTAACGGGTGAGCAGCTTGCCTCAAGAGACACCCAGAGTATTTCTCTGTACCAGCTTGGCTCATGTCTCTCCACCCAAATTAATTTTAGTGTTAAACGTATAAGAACTTGCTGTTAGGTTACATCCAAGAATACGATAAAAGACAAAAATGAATAAGGTACACTATACACACTATCTGTCCACTGTCTCGATTGTGAATAAATGAAATGCGCAATACAATGAAAAATTTAAACTGAGCAGTAGCGGTCGGGTCTGATACACAAGCTGAAGCGATTAAGATTCTTTTGGCAAGTATTTTGTAAACCAAAATATTGGTAGGTAACACAAAGATCCGTTCTAACTTTAGAATTGAATATGTTACACGATTAATATTATGTTTCAATAACCAGGTAGAGTTAAAAAAATATCTCGTTTTTTTACTACAGTTAGTAATTGATAACTGTAATGATAACATGTAGGTGTAATGAACACAATACATAAATCACCTCATTACCGAGTTTTCTTTGTTTGCTTCGTATTTCAGTTTTATTTACAAAAATATACATTTTCGATGTTACACGTTAATAAATAAATAGATAAATTGAGACAACATCACATACCTACACTGTCCTACTAAACTAAGGTTTTCCCTTGTACTATGGAAACCAGAAATAATGACGGTGCTACAAACACCCAGACCCGACACAAATATCTGTTTCATCAATAAACATTTTTGTTGGTGCGGGAATCGAACCTGCGACCCTTACGTCTCAACCGGCGCACAAACTACTGTGCTAAACGGGTCGTCGTAATAATACACAATAATGCGTCAAATAAATCGAGGTTTTTAAAGTCAATAGGATGATAGCTTTTCAATCAGACCATGCGCAAAATTTCTAGTCCAGGAGTCGTTTGCATGAATCACAAAATATTAGTAATCAATTAGTGTTTTATTTAAGATTAATATTTGTTTTAACTTAGTGTATGATATTATAAAACAATATAAGGCTTGTTCACAGTTGGCTAATTAAATTCAATTTTAAATACAAATTAAATTATTATTTGAGTACGTTTAAGGCAGAAAATACTACATCCTTAATAAAAAATAATAAGTGTATATAACATAAAATAATCGATTATTTACCACCATAGTAATGACAATAATACAAAGACGAGAGAAAATGAAACTAACTTATTTTGTTTGCAATTCAACTTAGCGCTTAGCTCTCGGACTATAATCATACGTTTGCAAAAATGCATAGCATGCACTGATGCAATAGTTAACATTGGATTTTGAACCTTATCTGTTGTAACATAAGAGAAAACCAATGAATTCTTTCATTGTCTTATACCCTATTAAGGGTTATGCATTAAAGTAAACAAGAACGAAGTCGTAGGCGATAGTTAATGAGTGAGGAAGACAGCGAATGATAAAGTTCATAGGTACGCAACACGTGTAAACAAGTGACGCACGTAGCCGACTTTAAGCATGCCGGATGCTATACGACACCTCAGCGTACACATACCTACTGCACCAATTCCTGAATACTTAACGTTAACAATGAATGAAATATGATATTATTACTTTACTGGTTGGAGAGCCACGCTTTGGCATGAATGAAGTGAAGCAGCGTCTGTGCAGCGTTTCAATGCGCGAGTGAGGACACCGATGACCTAATCCAGTGAAAGGAGGGTTTCAAGGTTGGCAGCGCACTTACAACTCCACTGGTATTGCGTGTCAGGTGATCCGTCTGCTTGTTTGCTACCACGGAAATGGAGTGATACCACGGCCTCGCAGAAAACCAGCGTGAAGCGATGTCTCTGTTTTATATCTCTGCGTGAGTGAGGGTACCGGACGACCAATCTGAGGAGAAGGGGGTTCAAAGGTTGGCAGCGCACTTGTGACTCTACTGATAGTATGGGAGTCCATGCGCTGTGGCAATCGCTTACCATCAGGTGATCCGTTTGCTCGTCTGCCACCTATCACATATAAAAATGGATAGGCCAGCTCAACCAGAATGATACCACGATCTCACAGAGATAAGAAGCGTCTCTGTTTTATTTCACTGCGTGAGTAAGGGTACTGGACGCCCAATGTATGCGAAATGGAGGTGTAAAGGTTGGCAGCGCACTTGTGACTCCACTGATAGTATGGGATTCCATGAGCGGTGGCAATCGCTTACCATCAGGTGATTCGTTTGCTCGTCTGCCACCTATCACATAAAAAATGAATAGGCCGGTTCAACCAGAATGATACCACGATCTCACAGAGATAAGAAGCGTCTCTGTTTTATTTCACTGCGTGAGTGAGGGTACTGGACGCTCAAAGTAGGTGAAACGGAGGTGTAAAGGTTGGCAGCGCACTTGTGACTACTGATGTTCTGGGTGTCCATGGGCGGTGGCAAAGCTTACCATCAGGCTATCCGTCTGCTCGTCTGACACCTATCACATAAAACAATTAATGGTCTAGTTCAATCGGAGTGATACCACGGTCTCACAGAAAACCTACAAAGAACCGCGACTCCTTTGTTCTGCTGCATGAGTGAGGGTACCTGAAACCCAATCTGAGGAAAGGGATTTTAAGGTTTGACAGCGCCCTTGTGTCTCACTGGTATTGCGCGTATCCATGGGCGACGGCAAACTTCTACCATCAGGTGATCCGTCTGCTCGTATGCCACCTATCACATAACTCAGTCGGAGGGATAATCTGGCCTCACAGAAAACTAGAATGAATGAATGAATGAATAAAACATTTATTGGCACAAATAACAACACATACAATAAACAATTAAAAAAAAAAAAACAACACAATAACAATCAGTATTTACAAAATAAAAAGAACACAATATAAAAAAAAATAAGATTGACATTGTGCCAATAGGCGCCCGCTCAGCATTAGTCGCGCCGTGTCATTGCTGACACGTCGCGACGCTGATATTCTGCGGGAGACCCTGCGGCATATCGTGTGCCTGCTCACGAAAGGAAGGAAAGAAGGGAGTTGTAGCAACAAAAACAAAAAAAAAAAAATGTAATACCTACCTAACTGAACAGTCACATAATATGCGCCGGGGTATGAGAGAAGAAAATAAAACGTATAAGTAAAATTATTCAAGAAATTGACAGAAGGAAGAAAGTACGACGAGAAAATTATTGACAGTAAATAAACAAAGACAAAGGAAGATAAAAAACATAAAGATTAACTTAGAAGTAAATATATATACATACACATACATACACATATATACATACACATACATATACACACATACATACATATAAAATATCATTTAATTTAATTTAATTTAATCGATTCTTTCAATTGGTTGTTCGAAAACATTCAATTGGAAGAATCGACTAATCGAATCGACCCACACTATCGATTGCTTCTGTCACAGATTTATTACACACCATTGGAAAAAAAAAAAAAAGTCTATGTCATGTCATTATGGCGGAAGAGTACATAAATAATAATTATCGGCATAAAACTACATACCATACTTTGGGCGACGCCCTGCCACGTATTTAATGACATAGCACCATGTGTTCAATTGTGAAAATTTTGTTATTTAAGCTGTTGTTACTGTTTTACCGGACTCAGGAAGTGTGTTAGTTGGGTTGGGACTTGGGAGTGTCACAATAATCAGCGTGGTCACAAACGCAAATTACTAGGCACGACGCGCATTAACTGCAGGTAAGAGTCAGATTTATATTGTCAGCCATATAAATACCAAGCAGTAAAACTGACATATTATTTTGCTAAACTTTTAGGACGCGCTAATAACCCAAAAAAAAAAGAATAAAGAATAAAATTAGTGACTTCTGGTACCATGACGCTGTGGTCCCATGAGTGCAAGGATTTTGAACACAATCAGTGTACAATGCGAAGATTGGGAGGGAGGTCCAACCCCCCCTAGTGCCAGGATGAGACGACCAAATTCCGCGTACTCGACGCGCATGAGCCAGTGGTAAGCACGCACCCACTGTCAGCTTTTTGTAAGTGCAGAAGATGTTGTTTAAAGTGCTTTTTAAATGTGCATTTTACTTTCAGTGTGCACAAAGGCGGAGGAATATTATTCCAGCAACGGCTTGCAGCATATCTGAAAGACCCGCGGAATGCCACCAAGCGATGCCGTGGTGTAACAAAGACAGAGGTGCATGTTCTTCTCTGATACCTGCAGCGATCCTGGGACCACTTTAGCTTGTCAATCAAGTACCTTGGCGTGCCAGATGAGATCAGTCCAAACAGCATGGTTGCCAGGTGCAGTTTTCTCCTTGCTTCCATCTTGATTATATTAGCAGAGTTTAAAAAGGGAGTAATGTGTGAGCGTGGAGGTACCTTGAAGCAGAAACGAGCGCATGCATTCTGCACCCTCTGCACAAGCTTTGCAGTTCTAACCAAGAGACACGGCCCATAGACTGTATCACAATAATTAAGTCTGCTGAGTACTAGGGACTCACAAAGTGCCACTCTAAGCTTTTCACTCAAGTATGGCCTGAGCTTATAAAGCAAACTTAGCCTATAAAAACAGTTCCTTGCACACTCTGATATATGGCTTTCAAATCTTAGGTGGCTATCAAAGGTTAGTCCAAGGTTTCTCGCTTTGTCAACCCTTTCTATCCTCTCCCCGTCAATGACCACATTAAAGGAAACTTTATCAAACTGGGCAACATTGTTTGGTGAACCTATAAGAATGAGTTTTGATTTTTTGGCATTGAGGGTAAGCGAGTTTCTATCACACCAATCGGAGATTCTGTCCAATTCAGCATTGATTAACTGAACAGCCTCAGCACTGGCAGATGGGGCAAAAGGAAGGTATAGTTGTAGGTCATCAGCATATAGATGATAATGGCTGTATTGGATGCACCTAATTATGTCCGCACTGTACAAAATATACAGGATAGGTCCCAAGATAGATCCCTGTGGAACACCCCTATTCACCGGCTGCATCCTCGATCTGATCACAGTGCCATTCATCTGTTTCAGCTCCACGTATTGCTGTCGATTGGTTAAGTAACTGTGGAACCACCTCACAGAGGCAGTGTCAAGGCCATAGTAAGATAGTTTGGACAGCAGTAGTGGTATGCTGAGCGAATCGAAGGCACGCGAAAAGTCAAGTAGCAGTAGCAGAGATAGTTTCCCCTGATCCTGAGCCGTTAAGAGATTGTCAACAACGTCAGCAAGGGCAGTTGCAGTTCCATACCCCTTACGGAAGCCCGACTGATAGTGTGGAAGAATGACATGCTTATCCAGGTACTTTGTTAATTGGTCGCACACAATTTTTTCCAAGATCTTCGATAAGCAGGGCAGGATACTAATTGGCCTAAGTTCATTTAACGTGGTTGGCTGGCTGGTTTTAGGCAGTGGCTTTACAATAGCTATTTTCCAGGATTCAGGAAAAGTGCTATCCAAAATTGATTTATTTACTATTGCTGTAATGACATCCAGCGAATGAGGCAGAGTCAGCAAAAGCATATCCAGTGTTATGCCATCATGACCTTGAGCATTAGACCTAAGCATCTTGATGGTTTTAAGTACCACCTCTGAGTCAACCGTTTGGAGCTGAAAGTGAGCTTTATCATCGTGTCTGTGATGCTCAAGGTAGGACAGCTGGGAAATCGTTACTTTATCCCTACCGGGAACATTTAGAAAATGCAGGTTGATTGAGTCGGGTTGATGCAATGAATGTGGCAAGTCTGTAGGTTCATTGCTGCTTATCTGTAGTGTCTTTTTAAGGTTTTTCCATAGCAGTTTGGGTTCATGCAAGTTTCTGTTAATATGTTGAGAGAAAAAACATGTTTTTTCTCTCTCAATTGCTTGTGATACCAGCTTTTTCATTGACCTGTAGCTATCCAAATTCTCTGTAGTGTTGTTTTTTTTATACCTACTGTGATATTTGTCTCTGCTTCGCATCATTTCTTTGATTGTGTCCGTTATCCAAGGGTGAGGAGGGTGGTTGAACCTCCGCGTTCTTATTGGAGCATGGAGGTCGAACAGACCCCTAATGCACCCACTAAAGGCTGTGACCATCTTACTCACTCCATCCATCTTATAAAGGTTGGCCCAGTTGACAGCACTGAGATCTGAGTAAAACAGGTTTAGAAGGATGTCTTTGAGCGGTCTGTATGTAATCATCACTGGGTCTATCCTTTTCTTTTTAATCTTTAGTTTCGCCACCAGCATAGCATGTCCCCCCAGATCAGGTGAGTGCTTCACTGTAACCCCACAGACGCCCACATTAGTACAGATGACGTCAATCAGGGTAGCACTGTGGTTTGTGTAGTGTGTGGGTTCTTGTACGCACTGATTGAGACCAAGGCTATACATGCACTGTGAGAAGTCTCTGCATCTGCCACTCCCCACATCTAGGAGATTGATGTTAAAGTCACCAGTTAGCACAACACCATCATGACCTGAGAAAGAGGTGACCGATTCTGTTATGGCATCCAGGAATAGGTCCGTGTCTTGCCATGGAGGTCGATAGGCAGTACCCACCAGTATATTCATATTGTTAACTCGTACAGTGATCCACATCTGCTCGACAGATGGTACAGTGTTGGGATGGGTGCAGATTTTTATGTTCAGGCCTTTTTTGATGTAGAAACCAACACCTCCCCCACGACCCCCCCTCATATGGCTAGGTCTAGGTATGTGTCTCAGACGATATCCAGGCAACCTTGGAGCCCTATCCTCCTCCCCCACCCGTAACCAAGTCTCATTGATGGCCAGGATATCAGGTGCCAACTCTTCCACGGCCACCATGAACTCCTCTTGCTTTGTGCTCAGTGACCCTGCATTAAATAATCCTACCAACAAATTCTTCAACCCAAGGCCTGTGACATATATAGAGAGCTGAAACACCTGTGTGTATAGTCAGTAAGATATGATGTACTAAGAGATATTAAGGAATGTGTAATGTGAATAATGTGATATAATGATATATTAGTGATGGAATGTGTAAATAAATGCAATTTCAATGATGGTGCATATAGGATGGTGTAAATATTGTATATAATATGTAAATACATGAGTAGAATAGTATGCTTGTATAAATTAATTCTTCCTGTGAAATTAGACATGGACATACTACTATAATCGGAAAGAAAACATAAACACTGACAGATTGCAAATGGCAAAGACATGAGATATACAAATAATTTTGATATTAAAGCAAAGGTGAGAGGTCTCTTTGTATGGAACGTAAAATAACAATCAATTGTCCTATAGATAATGTTAGTATTAACAATGCTTTTCATGTTACAGAGTCCAAGCACAAAATGGAGTCATATCACGACTCTGGCGATGTCATCAAGGGACCGCAGCTGGTAGGCTTGAGCGCCGTCAGCCTTACGAACGAAAATGACGACCCCTTCTCGTCCAAGAGTAGCGCCACTGCTGTTTGCGGCACTCTTCGCGCACCTGATGGAAGAGCTGGCGGTTCGAGCGGGTCAAACGTTCATTAACGAAGACTCTTCCGCCGCCCTCCACCGTCTGCGTGCGGCGCACGCGCGCGGCCTGCAGCAGCTGGTCCCGGAGCTGGCGGCGCGCCAGCCGCACCACGACGCGTCGCGCGCGCCCGCCCTCGGCCGGCGGCGCGCCCACGCGCTCGGCGAACACGACGTCCCGCTCCTCCAGTGTCACTCCCAGGCGCCCGGCGAGCACCGCCACGCTGTGCACGACGTTTTCGCCCTTAACCTCCGGCAGGTGGCCGATCTCCAGGTCCGAGAGCAACGACTCCTGGTCCCTTTCGTTCAGCTGGAGCCTGAGCTCCGATACGGTGCGCTCCAGTTCCGTCACCAATCCCGGCTAGAGTGATGCAGTGCTGTTTTGCTGCATGAGTGTAGGTAACGGAGGCCCAATCCGGGAAGAGGAGGGTTTGAAGGTTGGCAGCATACTTGTAAACACCACTTCATTTGAACGAATTGAGGTCAAACAAACATGCGATGTACTTTGGATCCGTGCGCTGCGAAACTGCATGGTTGCAATATTCGATCGTTGCGACTTTAAAAACTCTTATGTGTAGACACATTAAAACAACAAGCACATATGAGCTCTTGAAGTTCTTGCTTTGCTTTGCAGTAGGGTTGATCAAAATGTTTTGAACAGAACTCAAACGAGTTTTTGTATAAAACTATACTTAATAAATCTCTATTACCTACTTGATATAGTCTAGTGACTGCAAATTACTTTTATAGGATTTTATTGTATGAGCAAATAGTATTACAAACATGTATGGGTAAGGAATGGGCGAGTTTTTATGCGAAAGACGGATGAATCAGCCTTTATTTTCGTAAAGGACGCAGATACTCTCAACAAACTGAACTAACTTGAACCCCCCCCCCCCCCCCTATTTTATTAGTTCTAAGGGGCATGTGTATCAAATTATAAAAGTAATAATCACAATGTTTAGTTCTTTAAAAATATATTATCAGAATGTTCGTGGTCTGAGGACAAAAACGATTGAATTGTATACTAATTTATGTACATGTTATTATGATGTTATTGTATTAACCGAAACCTGGCTGAACGATAGCATCTTGGACAGTGAGCTATTTGATGGTAGATTCGTGGTCTACCGTAGGGACAGATACTCTACCAGTAGCAGTAAATCTGACGGAGGAGGCGTTTTGATAGCCGTGTCTAAAAAATATGATTCGTATAGAAATAAGAACTGGGAAGGTATGGGAGAAGATCTTTGGGTGACCATTAGAATGCCTGCTATCGAACGAGGAGGATGATGATAAGACCAATAATTACGTATGGAAGCATCGTCTGGTGGCCAAGGTCTAAACTAGAAACATGCAGGAAGGCGCTGTCAAAAGTGCAGCGACTAGCCTGTATGGCTGTCACGGGGGCGTTCACTACAACGCCAACGGCAGCGATGGAGGTCTTGCTGGATCTACCACCATTGCACATGATAGTTGAGGTAGAAGCCATGAAGGCACTAAATAGACTATCTGTGCATGGGCTATGGAGTGTCGACTTGCCTGTAACTCGACACACGAAATTGGAGATCTCCAGGGACCTCAGAGGAATATTAAGCATGGGTTGCGACAAAATGCAGCCATTGCACATATTCAAAAGGTACTTTAAAATCACGGTCCCTACAAGGGATGAATGGAGACAAGGTCTACAACACCCCGATAAGGACAGTCTCATATGGTACACCGATGGTTCCAAAATGGAATCGGGGTCGGGTGCTGGTATCTACTCTAATGGATGTAGCACAAGTCAAAGCATGGGCAAATATGTGACGGTTTTCCAAGCGGAAACTTATGCTATAATTGCGTGTGCACAGGAGATTGTAAACTGCAATGTCGTGGGGAAAACTGTTTACATTCTCAGTGACAGCCAAGCTGCGCTTAAGGCCCTGAATTCATACAGGGTAGACTCCAAGCTAGTTCTGAACTGTGTGAAGACTCTCAATAAACTTGGCAGACAGAACACGGTCAAGCTAGTATGGGTGCCGGGACATGTAGGGGTTCTCGGGAACGAGGCAGCCGATGAACTGGCTCGTAAGGGCTCGGAACGAAGATTTGTTGGACCTGAGCCTTTTGTGGGACTCTCCGCGAGTACCGTTAGGGCAGCTTTTGATGCACATGGCAATGAAAAACGAAACCTGGAGTGGCAAGCAACAGTTGGACTGGAGCACTCCAAAAAATTCATTGGAAATATGGCCACGGGATTCAACAGTAAGCTGTGCAGTGTCAATAAGGGCCAGATGCGTCTGCTCGTGGGAGCATTCACAGGACACTTTGGCACTAAGGACTTCCTGTGCAAAATGGGACTGGCCAGCAGCACTACCTGTAGAGCCTGTGGCGAACAGGACGAGTCCATATCACACCTGCTGTGTGAATGCGACGCGTTGGCAGGCATGAGAATGAGGCTGATGGGCTTAGCTTATCCTAGCCCAGAAGATTACAGGCTACTCCCCTTGAAGTGTATATTGCATCTAATGCAATATATTCACAGGGAGATAGTAGGAATATAGGGTAATGGGGATGACACAAAAGATCCCATTGGGTCGAAGTGTCGCTGGCTATTCTTAGTCAGCCCCCAATAGCAAGACAAGACAAGAACGAGGTCGTCTTATATCTGTTTGCGCCGTTTACTTGCCTCCTCCTGTAACACCAAAATTATTGGAGTGTTTTCTGAACAATTGTAATCGAGTTCTGGAAATTTCAATTTCAATATCAGATGTTTGTATTATAGGCGACTTTAATCTAGCACAACTGAATTGGGAACAATCCGGTGGTGCGGACAGAGGCCCATCTTCCATTAAATGTTTAATGTATGATTTTATGTCCCTTAATGATCTTCTCCAATTAAACCATATTAAAAATAAAAGCGGTAATGTATTAGATCTTTGTCTTACAAACAGTGAGAATTGTGAAGTGGCACTGGCCACTAATATCCTTTCTAAAATAGATATTCCTCATCCTCCTCTTGAAATAATATTGAATATAAAAACTTTAAAAAAACTGGACTATAATAAGGATAAAAAACGCCGTAATTACTATAAGGCTGATTATGAAGCCATAAATAAGTTTTTGAGTGAGATTTCGTGGACAGAACAGTTGAGGGGTCTAGTAGATGTTAACCAAATGGTTGGATTTTTTTATGATAAAGTCTATGAATCTATTAGCTTATTTGTCCCTTTAAAAAGACAGCGCAAACCAAATTACCCCTCTTGGTTTTCTAGGGAACTTATTAACTTACTTAATGAAAAGAACAACCTAAGGCGAAAGTTCAAAAAATATAATAACTCGATTGACGAAATATCATTTAAAATCCTACGATCACGTTGTGAAAAACTTGCTTACACATGTTACAAGAACTACCTTGACAAGATGGAAGAATCCATAATTAAAAATCCGAAAGGGTTTTGGACAGCAATCAAGGAAAAACGTAGAGGAGTGAGTTCTTACCCAGCAACTGTTCACTACGGATCACAGAGTGCTTCTACGGGTAGCAACATGTGCGAATTATTCGCAGATTTCTTTTCATCCGTCTACACGGATCACGGGAATGCCAGAGTTCTGGAAAAGCATGTGACCTACAATGATAGCCTTAACTCGATAAATATCAGTATCTTTGATATAATTCAAAAACTGAAGAAATTAAACCCAAGTAAAAGTCAGGGATCTGATGAAATTCCGATTATTTACATTAAGAACTGTGCTAAAAGCTTGGTAGTTCCCTTACATATAATATTTAACACTTCTATCAGCACTGGTATCTTCCCTGAGGTGTGGAAGTTGGCCAAGGTGGTCCCAATTCACAAAGGGGGAGAACGTAGTTGTGTCGAAGAATATCGGCCCATTTCATTACTCAGTGTATTTGCCAAGGTTTTTGAGGCTCTGATCTGTCCTATAATGCAGGGTCATTGCAAACAGCTCCTAACCGATCATCAACATGGTTTTGTAGTAGCTAGATCAACCAGTACCAACCTAGTCTGCTTTGAAAATTTTTTGTCACACGCTATAGATTCTCGAAAACAGGTTGACGTAGTATACACCGACTTCAGTAAGGCGTTTGACAAAGTCTGCCACGAAGTGCTTATTCAGAAACTAAGATTATATGGTTTTGATGGACCGTTTTTAATTTGGCTGAAGTCTTATTTATCCAATAGGAAATTCTATGTTGTCATTAATGGATACAGCTCCAGTCACCGTGGTGTCTCTTCAGGCGTGCCTCAAGGATCACATTTGGGGCCTATCTTGCTTAATCTTTTCATAAATGACCTTCCTGCCTGTCTAAAGCACTCCGAGTCATTTCTCTACGCTGATGACCTAAAGCTGGGGTGCGTTATTGACTCAAAACATGACACCCTCAATTTGCAGGAGGATCTGGATAGTTTAGTTGAATGGTGCCAGCGCAACTTCATGAAGCTTAACATCTCTAAATGCCAACAAGTCACCTTTACCCGTAAAACCAACCCTATCCAGACACAGTACTATCTCCATGATGTACCGCTACAGATTAATGAAATGGTCAAGGACTTGGGAGTATACTTCGACGGAAAGCTATCATTCGTGCCTCATATCGATCACGTCGTGAAAAAAGCATCTAAAACACTCGGGTTTGTTATTAGGAATGGGAAGATGTTTAGAAAGCCCCAAACAAAGATTTTATTATATAACGCTCTAGTCAGAAGTATCCTTGAATATGGTAGTATTGTATGGCGCCCTCACTATGCCGCGCATACGCTCAGGCTGGAGCGTGTACAAAAAAGGTTCTTGTGGCATCTAGCATACTCCAGGGGAATTGCTAGGAAAGTAGCAACCTACGAGGCCAGACTCGAATATTTTAAAATATCTTCTTTAGAGAAAAGACGGGATGTACTTGATATAACTTTCCTCTGCAAAGTACTTACAGGTAAAATAAATTGCCCCCCACTTTTATCCCTATTTTCACTCAAAGTGCCACGTAGGGTTCCAAGAAACCGCATTACTCCACTTTGCCCCCCTCTCAGACGTACAGTTCTGGGTGCCAATTCTACCATTCCTCGCCTCTCCAGAACCCTAAATTATTATAGTGACCAGATGGACTGATGATCATGATGGATCTTTCACGACTCAATTGGCAAGATCAAAAGACTAATACTAGCATCAAGACCCTGTGCTAGCTAGCTCACTGTCGGCCTATTTTTATCTGTGTGATTGTGTATTTTATTGTAGATTTATATATATTGTTACCGTAATTTTATTTCAACTACCTATTTAAATGTAACTGCATCAAGTACACTGGAATGGCATGAGGTGTCTACTTGTAACTGATTTATGTATTTAGCATGCTTCTAAGAATTAATGTGTTACGATATTTTATAATGCATAAATTGTAAGTGGACCTAATAAATAAATAAATAAATAAATACACTTAAATAATTTTATTAAATAAGTAGGTATAATATTTATGTTTGAATTTTCTAAATAACATTATGATTTTAATTTGCAAGTAAATTTTCGAAAATCAGTAGGTATGTATAAAAAACTCAAGAGATTATGAATATGATTTCATTTTGGACATTTCAATTCTACAAGTTTTGGTATTAGACTAACATTCTATACAAATCGAGTTATACCATTGATTTATCCTTGGGTTGAGATTGATCGAATTGACCTTCATTCAGCTGTGAGTAAGTAGTAAAGGTGTATTTATATAATTATGACATTTTTGTAATTTTATAGGCACCACTAAAATCCAATACATTTTCAAATCTCATACTTAAAACACATTGTTGATGACTAGGTACAGTTTGTATAGTTACCATGTGAATTTTTAGTCCCGTAGTAACTACACCGTTTGTGTGTATTTGACAACCCTAAAAATTTTGCAGAATTTACATTTTCGCATTATAAAATTTCGTGTATCGGTGATTGTCAATACATTCCTGCAACGAATATTCTAGTAAAATCAACCTAATCGCTGCTCAAGTGATTACGACCAAGTGCTCCAAAATCTCTGCTGTGAAGAATAACCAGAACCGCGAAGGTAAAACTATGTAAGTTTAATTATTTATTAACTTTGTCTTTCAGCAGCCAATTTTCCATCCGCCTAACTTCATTCGATGTCTTATTGCATTGTTATTTTTATGTGATAGGTGGCAGACGAGTAAACGGTTCACCTGATGGTAAGCGATTGCTACTGACCTTAGAACCGCAACACCAGTGGAATAACGAGTGCGCTGCCAACCTTTTCACGTCTTAAAACTACACATAATTTCTGTTTAACTTTTCAGGTCCGATTCCGAGTTCGAGTCCGTATTCGGAGAGAGTGTCGCTGCCTCGTCTCGTAAAATAACAAAGAGGAAGAAGACTCCAATCAGATCAAGGTACCCGTCCATAATACTTGTACCTACCATGTTTCTGTTTCAGTGAATGTTGGCGTATCGTAAAAAGTACGCTAAGAGCGCTGGTTGAGGCACATGGGGCATGAGTTTGATTCCCGCCCAACACAAAAGTGTAATGATTAAACAGAACCAAACCAATGTGTGATGTTATCTCAATGTATTATTATTTGTTTAATTTTGTTCTAACAGATCAGACTCCGAGTGTGAAGCTGAGCCAGCCGCGGCAGTCCCCAAAAAGAAGCGAGTCCCTAAATCTCGGTAAGTCGTTTGCTCAGTAATATGCGTGCGAGTGTATGTGAGTGTATGTATGTATGTCTGTGTGAGTGTGTGACGCGTTCCTATATCGCGGTAACAAATTTTCTTGATGATGTCTGGTGAGAGTATGCGTGTGAGTTGGTGTGTGCAAGTGTAAGCGTATGATTATAATTATACACGAAAAGTTTGGTACAATATAAATTTTAGGGATTTGATAGATTGTGGTATCACAATGTAGGACTGTACGTTCAACAGAACATAGCGGTAATAACTTGCAGTGTGATATTTACGCTTATTCCTTCGACATACGGGTGGTTATAAGGTCTGACTGATGTGAGGCTATCTGTACATTGTTAGAACCCTATTTTAGTAGATATGCTTTGCTATAACGGCTTTACATACTAGAGTCATGTATGACGAGTATCTCTAGGTCTCAGTAATTAACCTAATTGTTTATTTTTTCTAAGAGCTAGAGCTCCTTCAAAGAGTTCGAAGGATCTCTTCGGGCTGCTTTCCGACGACGACGAGGCTCTAGCTGTGGAGAATTCCCGGCGTCGGAGCACAACAGCGCTCCAGCTAGATAGCAGCCTGACCACAAAGGTTGCCAACGGCTGCGTGCGGCGGTCTGCATCGCTGAGCGGCACCTACTACGTGGAGGTGCGCGTCTACACCACCAGCGACGCGCTCAAGACGCAGCCCTTGGACCGCTACAAGAAAGCACTGCTCACCGCTAAGGTCCAACTGAAACCTGACACTAGGGAGTGGCACGATCTTCAGAAGCTGATGAAGAGTACCAAGAAACTGTTTGAAGATCGAGAGCCTGTATTTTATAGTAATAAAATAAATATTAAATAATTTAGATTTAAATTGATTTTATGAAACTTTTAGTTTTGATTGAAATTTCTTTGAATTTCCCAATTCCTTTCTAGTTTGGTTTCAAGATTCAAACATTTTGAAATGAGATAGATATAGGTAGTTTAAGGTAATTAAATAATGGTATTGAGTGTAGTAGGTACAATAAATAAAGGCAAAGGTTTTTTACAGGTAATAAATTTTTACGAAAGCAATGAATTTACTTTACTAGATGTGGTCAACTGTACATACTTTTCAGAATAATTAGGATTTCAAAGAAATTAACTTTCACTTACTTTTAAGTTGTTAATTTACTTTATAATATTTATTTTGTAGGTTCTTTCAGCATAAGGTAAGGTAAAATGGGTCTGACGCATAATGTGCACTTCGCAAAATGAGCACTCTCCTCAAAATGTCAATTTCGCAAAATGAGCATTTCTCACAACGGGCACTTCTCATAATGTGCATTTCTCAAAATGAGCATTTCGCAAAATGTGTATTTCGCAAAATGTGCACTTCGCAAAATGTTCACTTTTTCTAAGATATGATTAAATGAGCTGTGTAACACAAAGGTTAGTCCCAAATATAAAAATATTATGTTCTTGTATAGGTACTGGGTATTTAAAATAAAATAAACACTTTTACAAAGTAATCATTCATTTATATTAAAAAGTATTGTATTGATCGTCATTTTAACGTCTGTAAAAATCTTGCAAAAAATAATTGAAAATCAGAAACATCCACTTTCATTTATTTTTAAATATGCTAATCTCTCCTATTTTATAAAAAAAAATGTGTGAAGATTGAAGCAGGTAATTATACACAATTTTAAGAAATTTTGATTACTTTAACAGCAAGTTGTGAAACAGACCCTAAGTATAATAATATGCTAATCTCACCTATTTAAAAAAAATAGTGTGAAGACTTAAGCAGGTAGATACTGACTCTTACACACAAGTTTACTAGATAACAGTTTTTTTACAAATGTTAAAAGAAATCGTAAGCAAAATTACATCGATTTTGATCGCAAATATAACAAATTGTTGATTAAGTTAGAAAACGGTAGCATAACAATGCCACATTTTTTAAAAAAAGTTAGTTTTTTGCAGTTAAGAAAGTAATCAAAATTTCTTAAAATTGTGTTCAAAAACCTGCTTCAATCTTCAGACTATTTTTTTTATAAAATAGGAGAGATTAGCATATGCTATTATACTCAATGATCTAAAGTGTGATTGTTATTTGTATTTAACAGATTATAATGTAATTTCTATCTAGTAAACTTGTGTGTAAGAGTCAGTATCTACCTGCTTAAGTCTTCACACTATTTTTTTTAAATAGGTGAGATAAGCATATTATTATACTTAGGGTCTGTTTCACAACTTGCTGTTAAGTAATCAAAATTTCTTAAAATTGTGTATAATTACCTGCTTCAATCTTCACACTATTTTTTTTTATAAAATAGGAGAGATTAGCATATTTAAAAAATAAATGAAAGTGGATGTTTCTGATTTTCAATTATTTTTTGCAAGATTTTTACAGACGTAAAAATGACGATCAATACAATACTTTTTAATATAAATGAATGATTACTTAGTAAAAGTGTTTATTTTATTTTAAATACCCAGTACCTATACAAGAACATAATATTTTTATATTTGGGACTAACCTTTGTGTTACACAGCTCATTTAATCATATCTTAGAAAAAGTGAACATTTTGCGAAGTGCACATTTTGCGAAATACACATTCTGCGAAATGCTCATTTTGAGAAGTGCCCGTTGTGAGAAATGCTCATTTAGCGAAATTGACATTTTGATGAGAGTGCTCATTTTGCGAAGTGCACATTATGCGTCAGACCCGGTAAAATCATGCCTTTTTGTACCGCTTGTTCCGCACGCGTAGAGAGCAAGCACTGGGTGGGGCACTTGCGGAGCAATGCGCACAAGAGCCGGTGCACGGCTCCGGCGGAGGATGGGGTGGTTAAGGTCTCCTCCGCATTCAGAGGCCGTATCGCCTCTTATAGAATACTAGCAAATGCGGAAAATGAGTCGGCATTACCTGACATTTTCTTAAACTATATACGTGCTAAATTGTTCTGTCTTATAGAAAAAGCGTTAAAACAACACATTAGTTTAAAAATTAATGTAGAATATTTCGGCAATTTTATTTTATTAAAAAGCGATACTCAGGATGTAAAGTCGTTCGCTACTAAGAATATGACTATACATCGTAACTTTGATTACGACCAGGTATTTAACTCTGTCGTTAGTACTTTACGTAAAAAGGTTGAAGAGTTTCAGGAACAAGACAGTGGCTGGAGTTTTTTAAGTAATTTCTATGTAGAAATTAATATTAATAAGTTTGATCCATTAAGGGGAGCAGGTTCAACTTACGTAGACCTTCCACTACATTTGAAAAAGAAAAAGGCATGTATTAATATAAAAAACGATGATAACTTTTGTTTTTTGTGGAGCGTCGTCGCAACGCTTTATCCGGCCAAACGCAATGGTGATCGCATGGCGTCCTATCCTCATTTTAAAGACGTTTTAAATATGAATGATTTGAACTTTCCAGTAACTTTCACAGATATTAAAACATTTGAAACTTATAACAAACATTTGAGTATCAATGTGTACTCGGTAAAGAACAAACGGATTGTGGGGCCAATTTATAGATCAGAATTCAAAAGGAAAATTAGGATTAATTTATTGTTGGTTGAAAATGGAAACAGATCCCACTACGTTTTAATAAAGAATTTGTCACGTCTTGTTCGATCTCAAATAACAAAGCATCATAATAAGATATACTTTTGTGATGATTGTTTACTTTTCTTTTCAACTGAACAAAAACTTGATAGTCACGTTTGTAGCGGCGTCGCCACTATGCTCCCGGGAAAGGGCAGTTATCTTAATTTTAAAAATTTTAATCGGAAACAAGATATTCCTTTCGTGGTGTATAACTTGTGAACCCAGTTCCTCAGATAGTTTTACATTAAATCAGAAACAACACATTCCAGCTGCCTTTGCTTATAACATAGTTTGTTCGTTTGACAGCAGTCTTAATAAATTTGTTTCGTATCGTGGGCGTGACTGTGTTTATAAATTTTTTAAAGGTCTTATAAAGATATTGAACAGATTTATGATATTTTGAGTGTAGAAGTGCCTATGATATTTGACGAAAACGATGCTAAAAAACATGGAGAAGCCGAAGTGTGTCGCATTTGCAATAATCTGTTACTATTTGATAAAGTAAGGGACCATTGTCATTTAACAGGCCGCTATCGGGGTGCCGCTCACCAACACTGCAATTTGCAGTACAGTCTGCCTAAATTGATTCCAGTCTTTTTTCATAATCTAGCAGGTTATGATTGTCATTTATTCATTAAAGAGTTGGCTGAAAGCTCTGGTCCTATAAAAGTAATACCAAAGAACAAAGAGAATTATATTTCATTCACAAAATTTTTAAAGATGTCTGATAATAAATTTGCACAAATTAGATTTACAGACTCATTTAAGTTTTTAGGGACGAGCCTCGAAAAATTAGGAAACGGTCTCCACAAAACCGATTTTGTACATCTACAACGTTGTTTTAGTAAAGATTTCGAATTTGAATTATTGACACGTAAGGGTGTTTATCCATATGATCACATGAAATCTTGGAAATCATATTCTGAGAAACATTTGCCTTGTAAGGAAAGTTTTTATAATACTTTAACTGACGAAGGTATCAGTGATGAAGATTACATGCTCAATTAATCTGGGATACTTTTAACATTGGTAATATGGGAGAATATACTGATCTTTATATTAAAACAGATGTTTATTTGCTAACAGATATTTTTGAAAATTTTAGAGCGGTATGTAAAAAAAATTATCAATTAGATCCGGCTTTTTACCTAACAGCTCCAAGTTTGTCATTTGATGCAATGTTATTGAAAACGGGAGTAGAGTTAGAACTACTGTCCGACTTAGAAATTATACGTCTCGTGCAGAAAGGTGTGCGGGGCGGCATTTGTCTCTGTTCTACCAGGCTGGCTAGGGCAAACAACTCATACATGGATAACTATGATGAAACTAAATCAGATTCTTTTCTTTTATACATTGACTGTAATAATTTATATGGTTACAGTATGTGTCAATCCTTGCCAATTTCCGATTTTAGATTTTTGCAACAATACGAAATTGACCGATTACAAATTATGAACAAGTCAGATGATGAGGAATACGGATTTATACTTGAAGTTGATTTATTATACCCTGAAGAATTGCACTGTCATCATAATGACTATCCGTTTTGCGCAGAGAAATTTGTACCGCCAGGAGGTACCACTTCTAAATTAGTCCCTAACTTATACTCAAAATATAATTACGTGATTCACTACGTTCATTTGAAAACCTGCTTAAATCATGGTCTAATTTTAAAAAAAATTCATCGCGTAGTGACGTTTAAACAAAGTAAATTTTTAGCGGAATATATTAATCTTAACACTGAATTGAGAAAGAAAGCAGTAACGCCATTCCAGCAAGACTTATTCAAACTTATGAATAATTCTGTATTTGGGAAAACTTTGGAAGACACTGAGCGAAGAGTAAATATTAAATTAGTGAATCAATGGCAAGACGATACCAATCGAACAAATCAATCTCTCTCGGCAGCAAAACTAATTTCACGACCGAATTTTCACAGTGCATCCATTTTTTCTGAAAACCTAGTAGCTGTACAAATGAAACCGGAAAGAATTATTTTAGATAAACCAATATACATAGGCTTTGCCGTCTTAGAGCTTTCTAAAAGCCATATGTACCAGTTTCACTACTCTGTAATAAAGCCGCATTACGGAAATAGAGTCCGTCTATGTTACACTGATACTGACAGTTTTATATATGAAATACATACAGATGATGTATATAGGGATATAAAACAACATTTCCTCAAATATTTCGATACAAGTAATTACCTTGCGCAAAACGAATATGACATTCCGATTATTAACAAAAAGATACCTGGTCTATTCAAAGACGAACTTGGTGGACGCATCATGACTGAATTCGTAGGGTTAAGATCAAAACTGTACTGCATTAAAACTGAATCTGATGTAATAAA
Organism: Marasmia exigua; assembly: GCA_019059595.1. Classification (NCBI taxonomy): domain Eukaryota; kingdom Metazoa; phylum Arthropoda; class Insecta; order Lepidoptera; family Crambidae; genus Marasmia; species Marasmia exigua. The sequence continues at coordinate 4,688 of JADPWL010003290.1, read as the reverse complement.
AATCGGTAAAAAAACTTTTAAGTTAAACGGTTTTATCTTATGTGCACTGAAAACTAGAAAATAATAATAACAATTAGGTATTTTGAACTTCTAGTTCAGAAATATTCTAATACCAATCAGAATAGCTTTTAGGCATATTAGACTAAAATAAAAACTTGGGGCCCATTAACTATTGCTGTAATACTTTCTTCTATACTAAGTGTGGATTGCATCGACTTACTATAATCGTAACTGGAGATTTTGACAATCAATAACCAGCCGTGGCGGCTTCACCAGCGAACGCCCAGCTCATGATCTACCAAAGTATAAAGATATGCTTTGCCATAGGTAGGATTTCAGAGGGGCCCCACGTTTTTATTTTAGTTTAATATGCCTAAAAGCTATTCTGATTGGTATTAGAATATTTCTGAACTAGAAGTTCAAAATACCTAATTGTTATTATTATTTTCTAGTTTTCAGTGCACATAAGATAAAACCGTTTAACTTAAAAGTTTTTTTACCGATTTTTTATTTTATACTTTTTAGTATTTAACGGAAATGCCTACCTTTAGTGCATCATTATTATATGGTTTTTTACCTGATAATTTATTACAATATAATTCCTCAATACATAGCCCTTCCAGAGACTTGATCTGTCATTTTAACGTCACACAATCTTACTCGTAATCAACATAACTGTTCTGGACACGACTACTCATGCCCTCACCTAATATGCCATTTTGTAACCACGTCCATCTTGGATTTTAAATTTTGTCATAATCACAGTATTCTACTAGTAGTAGTAGTGTAGCCCTTTCATTTGATACCCATATTGAGGGGGTTGTGGAAAAATATGAAATCCGCCATTTTGTGCCGGCGGCCATCGTAGATTTACAACGTTATTGATATTAATTACTTTTTTGTATTGTAATCGGAACTAAAGATGTGTACCAAATTTAAGATCAATCTGACAACAGGAAGGTACTCAAATTTCAATTTCTAATTTTGACCCAAATAAATAAATACCGTACGGGTCGAGCTAAATAAAACCGTTTAAAAACTGAAGGCTTTCTTACTAGAAAAAAAGTCCTTACTCTATTGAAGAATTTTTAAATGTGACAAAAGTCAATATGTAATCTCTATAGTATTAATTATTATTGTTCTCTAAATCTCTCTTAATCAGCCAGGGGTACGAATCAGACGAAGGATCGCGCACTCTGACAATCCACGAAGGCCAGGGACAGACGTTCGAGAACGTTGCGATGGTCAGAAAAACTGCCTAACAGTCCCATCTCCTGCAAACTGTCCCACAAGCGATGGTAGCCATCTCCAGATACACAAGAACTTGTGTATATTATACAGATAACGCCACTAACGACGCTACAGCGCGCCTAATATCCATGGCATCGAAGCCTACCATCGAAAAAATAACCGAGTACAACCTCAAAATGGCGATCCGCCGGGGCGATGACGCGGTTAGGGACAAGCTTGCAAATAAAACATAAAGTATTAACATACCCCAAAACTCCCCCTCTGAGGTCCTTAACTGTTGTTGATACCCATATTGGTGGGATTGATAAAAAAAATGTTATCAGCTATTTGGTAGCGGCGGCCATCTTAGATTTCAATTTTGCATAGTAAATTGTATTCTACTTGTTGATACCTCTTATTTGATACCCATATTGGTGGGATTGATAAAAAACTGTTGTCAGCCATTTGGTAGCAGCAGCCATCTTAGATTTCAATTTTTTAAAGTAAATTGTATTCTACTTGTTTAGACCTTTCATTTGATACCCATGTCGATGGGATTGATAAAACCTAAGTTATCTGCCATTTTGTAGAGGCCGCCATCTTGGATTTTAATTTTATATAGTACATTGATTCTACTGGTTGATCACTTTCATTTGATACCCATATTGATAGGATTGATAAAACCTACGTTATCCGTCATTTTGTAGCGGCCGCCATCTTGGATTTCAATTTTTTATAGTATACCGTATTCTGCTTATTGAGCCCTTTCATTTGATACCCATATTGATGGGATTAATAAAACATAAATTATCCGCCATTTTGTAGCGGCGGCCATCTTGAATTTATAATGATAATGAATAATTATAATTGTATTGTCACCAAAATCTAAAGTGTACAAAATTTCAGATTAATCGGTTGACAGGAAGAGGGTGAAATTTGAATTACTAAATTTGACCCAAGAATAAATAATAAATAAAACAAACGGGGTGAGCTAAATAAAACCGTTTAAAAAAAGCAAAAGGCATCAGAAAAAATGTTATAAAACATTTGCATGCACCAGATTACCGTGATGTATTACTAAATGATAAATTGGTGCGTCGCAAAAATGTTCTTTTTAAATGTATTAAGCATCATATTTTCACTCAAACTGTTAATAAAATTGCTCTGTCAAATGCAGATGATAAACGTTACATAATGCCTGACAAAATTTCCACAATGGCATGGGGTCATAGATCTTTAATTTAATTTCTTTACCTTATGCTGAAAAAGTTGTGAAAATAAAATTAGTAGAGTAATATAAATAAGATTAGTAAAGTAATATAAGATGTAGTAACTGTATAATAAGATTAGTTTTATTAATAGTTGTTAATAAATAAATAATTATACTTAAACATTTTTATTGTTTCATTAAAAACACCTGTATGAACTGTCAAATAGCAGTGACCTCATTTCATATGATGATAAATACCTATGCAATATACGCTGATACAATACCTTCGCTCATTTATTGCTAATTCAGCGATTGTGCAATAAGTATCTTCAGTAAACATTATTTTTATTTTACCGACACAACTGCTCATTCTTTCGTAAACGTCTTTCGCTATTCAACGTATTCAATCAAGCCAGAGATAAATTATTTTGTAAGTATACAATTTTGTATTTTAATTGTATTTTAGTAACTGTATTGATGCGAGTACTAACAATTGTTTTTACTTTTCAGACGATGCAAAACTCTGATGATACGAACATCATGCTGTCCCAGTACAGCTACGATCCATGGGAGGGTTTGACACAAGCCTGCCAAGACGTAATAGACAGACACCAGTCGGCTGAGCCCCACATCTCACGCGAAAAGAAGGTTAGGCGCAAGACTGAAGCAAAGAAGAAACGGCGAAATTTTACAAAATCGTACGTAATCAACAGGGAGCGCTCTAGAGGTTACAGGCTCATTCAAATAAGAGTGAGTGACTTGACCGAGCCTTCTTGTTCAACATCGAGAGATCTGGATGATCCCAGCGAAAGTGAGGACAATGTTGTGATCAGTGCGCAGTATGTAGTGAGCGAACACAATGATGAAATTATGGATTTGACTGACACAGTGATCAGAAAAATATTCAAAAAGATGTGTAGTGATAATAGTCTATAGTTTTAAGTATTATATAAGGCTTTATATTGTGCTGTTAAGTTAAAATAAATATATGTATATATCAAAATGAGTTTTTTCTTCCTTTCAATTTAGCTAGCTAGGTAGGTAGGCTACACATTAAATAAAATAAAAGTTTCTTTTTAATAACATTTATTTTTAATTCATACAATAAGTAGCATAATTTTCATAACGCACAGTAAGTAAAGAAGTTCTTTGAAAACTTGTATTCACAAATTACAAGACTATATTATTTTCTAAACACCATTTTTTAATACACAAAACATTTTTCAGAGCGCAATATTTTATGTGGTTAAAACAATTATATGAAAACATATCCTTACAGTATAGTTTACTCAAAGTGTCTAGATTAGGTAAACCTTAAACACTTATATCTGTCACGTTTTCATGTTCACATAATTCTTGCACCCATTTAACTTTTTCTTCTCCTTTCACTATGATCTTGCGTTTGCTCAAGTAAGGCTTAATGAGTCTATTAAATTCTCTGTAGTCAACGTATCCCTCGCTCCATCGCAATCCTCTATTTCTTTCTATCCACCAAACATGCTTCCTTTCTTCGAGAGTGAGTGTTGAGAATGGATATGGTGGTTTAATTAAAAATATTTGAGTATGTTCTGATGTACCTGTTACAAATTCCTTTACTACAAACTCATTATTCTGATCTTTGAAGCCTTGCAAATCCACAATACCCGTGCTATTCATGATAGTTTCCTTATAATATTACTTAAAGGCTTGTATTCAAAAATGCAATCGTTCAGTATTAAACAATCGGCAGCAGTCTGATCGGGTATCTCTGCGTCAGCCTCGATTTCGACACGAACATCTACTACAGATGATTTCAATGTTTCGCTTCTAGAGCAATCTATTACGAAAATAGGAGCTATATGTTTAAATTCCTTTAAACCCAACAATGGCTCAGCTCGGCGCCCGTAATAAGACTGTTGAAATCTTGCATATTGTTCGTATATTAATGAATATTTGTTTTCTGAGAAACTAATGTTTAGTCTTTCGTATGGATAGTAGGTTGAATTTAGAAAAACCCTTATATCACGTATATTGCAATGATCAAATTCTGCCATCGATGTGGTAGCATTATGTTTACGATTAGTTTGTAAAGCAATCACAACCATTCAGGGTTTTTCGATCTGTGATGAAGTTTTAATAGACCAAGTATGTTTTCGCGTTTTAGGCAATAATAGATATTCGTACAGGTCCCAATTACGAAATGCAACTGTTATCGCTCGATCTCTTTCTAAATGTTTTAGCAAATTAATTCTTTCACGGTCCGATACTT